>JAVJIF010022581.1:0-82638 GCA_038442645.1 Agave tequilana
CAGTTTGTGTGGTTTATGGAGAGTGTGATACATGTCTGTTATTAAGCTATTGGATTAACTCTCAATATTTGTGATCCTAATGATTCACTCGTGTTGCATCAGCTATTACGCTTGTTTTGTTCATTTCTGATGCTTTAATTTTGCAATCTGCATATAACTTAAAAATCCTTCAAATCTTTATCATTCATTCTCTTCTTTACCTGTATTGTGTGTGTTTGCAGGATAGTTTTGTGTACTGAGGCTTATGTGTTCGCTTGCAGAGATTGTGCAATATAAACATCAATGAGCTGAGGGGCGGACAAAGGCATGACAAGTGGTTGGCCATTGCTGAATATCAAGATGGAAGGTTACACTTAGCGATTACTGTTCTTGAAGGTGAAGACGACATGTAAGTAAACATACTGTGTCTATGCAGGACTAAAGTATAGTTTTCTTTATGACCTTTGAAGAAATTATTAAGGGTAAGGAGCAGAAGAGTGAGCATATGGGTGAGCGCCAGAACGGTGATGATGAATGTATCTAAAATGACTGAAACAACCTCACCAAGATCAAATTCGACAGCTCAAATCAAGAAGAAAGTCATCACAAAGATGATGAGTTTGAGGCCATAAACGTAGAAGGGCAAGAAAAGACCGGAATATGGGTGCACCATCCGGGGAAGGAGGTATCCCAATCATGGGAGCCCAGAAAAGGACGAGCACGCAGGCCTGAAACCAAACTCCAGTGTCAGAGCAATGAGGGCTCTGACAGCCCGAGATCAGCAGAATCGGTTCGGTTTCATCTCAGCGAGAGCAATGATGACAATGGAAGAAAGTTCGTCGACTTAGCACGATCAAGAGAGGCATGAACAAGATCGGTTCCATGTTTCACTCGAGCTCAAAGGATGAGAGTTTTAGACGGGACGGAGAGGAGCTTGGTCTTCCTACTCCACGTGCCAACCTCCGGTCAGTTGGTGAGGCAGGGACCACTGTCAGGGTTATTTATGATGACAGTTGCAGTGTGAACACTGGTGACCAGAAGCCGAACAAGGATCGCAGCAGCCCTGAGAAGAACGAAGCTGATAACACAAAGAGAGGCCGCACGCCATCGCAGAAAACTTAAGCAAGCCTGCACATGCTTTGAAATGTGTACTGTGTAGAAAAGAATCTCTCCCTTTAAATGAGGAATATGTATCAGGAACAGAAGAAGTGTCACAGGGACCAGACTGATGTACTGAAGGACTACCCCTAGGGCATAGGGGCAAACCCACCAGCGGACGTTCATGCTGGATTTTATATAATGATAGAATGATACATGCAGTTTGTAATTTTTGTATATAATCTCTTTTTTTAGATTATTTTACATGGGAAAAAAAAAAACTTTTGAGCTCTAGCGTAAGGGTAACTTATAAATCTAACTTATTGAATGTCACAAGTTCAAGTCTTGGTGGAGGGTGCAACATTATTTTTTATTTTTCTGTCTTGTCATATTACATATACATCCACGCTAAATTCTTATTACAAATACTCAGATTGTATAAGATTTTTCTAGCTACTTCTCTTGTCGTAGTTTGTATAAGTTTGCTTCCAGCGGTTGGTAGTTTTTTGCTGTTCATTGTTGTAACTAGCACGTTTGGAAAATGGTTCTTGTGAATAGTTAAATAAGAGCAAATTACAACAATTACAACAATAAGTGGGTGCATTTTGTTCTTGGAACTTTTGCTTGGTAGAATTTTGTTTAGAGCCTTGATCTTCTGGTATCAGATACAATCTTTTATCACAGGCGTGCTCTCTCTTCCTTATCTCTGCCTTTATGTGTATCTGAATGATGATAGTCAGCATATGAGTTTTCTTGTATACCATTTTTTTTTGTTACAGGTGCTTTTCTTATTCTTTCAGGTCATCGGCTACATCTGAAGAAGCCCACTCCGAAAGCAGCCTCTTCAGCTCGCCGAACTGATCAGTACTTACAGTGCTGCAGCAGAGGATCATAATCTCTTGCAAATGCAAGCATTCGGCAACAGGTACGTCACAAATCCCCTCCAATAACAATTCTTAAGTCGACGTATCTGACACTTGAAGGGCTCAGGTTCTGCCAGAATTGTTCTACTGTATCTATATGCTCCTTGTCCTGAAAGCATCAGAAAAAGGATATTTCGTTCATAATGCTAAGAAAATTCGCAGAAATGTAGCTTATATTGTCAGGATAGCCTGACATACAAAATGATGAGATCATATATTCAGACAACTGTTGATATGACAAACACAACCAGCCAGCAGCATGGAGATTACTCAAGCTCACTTCCAAATCGAGTTTTGTTAGGGCTTGCAAGTTTAGTGGGGTGGCAATCTGTCAGTAAATCAAATCTTCTTCTGGGGAAAAAAATAAAAAGAAAATGAGTTCATACAAAAGCAAATAAGATGATACAAGATACATAAATGCTAAAAATAACAAAGATTCAACATCATATTGCCGCTAAATCTTCTGTTGGATGTACCATGAAAGTAAAAGCCATTATGTTATCTAGCACTAATTTGTGCACCTACCAAAGAAAATGTTGTGCTAACATCTTGCAATTTTACATGTAACAAGTATATATGACCATATGTAGGCTTAAGTCAAATTGGAGATTAATTTTGATTGCTAAGATATCTTAAAGCTAAGTCAGGCAATTGATTTAATTGAAGAATTGCACCCATATGTGGTTTTAATTGCCAGCATATTAGCTTATGAGAGTATAATTGAAAATTTAATTTACAAGAATGAGTAGCCAAAAGTACATATGCTAACTCCCAAAGTGTACATAGGCTTGGGTGCACGTTCACCGCCGTGGTCGAGCTCCTCGGTAAATGGGGAACGTCGTCGTCGCCACTCCCACTCCATCTCAGGCCCCATCTCTGTCACGTGAGCTTTCACGTGAGTTCTCACATGACTGGCCACGCGTTCTTCAGGATTCTTCCATCGCTGCTCTACGTGACATGTTTGACAGCTGGTGACCTTATCGGACACCACATAATGGAGACGTTCGAGCCGCTTTCCTTACAGTGACTGGGCTGTTGTTGGGCCCAATCATAGTTCATTTGAGCTTTTGGGCTCAATAGATACTCTGAGATTCAGGTGCACATGGGCCTATGGCCCACGAGTGGTAGCCTGTTGGCCTCAGATGAGGCTTGTGGTCAGCCCAATCAAGCCCGCTGTGGTGTTGGGTCTTTGAATGTGGGATATTGTAGAGAAACAAAACCCTCAAGAAGTTCAATTTTATTCATAAGAGAGGTATATATATAAGACAAGGATTAAGGAGGGTATATAAGTAACAACTCAGTAACCCAATAACTCAATAACCCAAATTAATAACCCAAGTTAACTCTCCTCCTCCAGCTGGAGCATAGACAAACATGCCCAGCTTGTTACATAGATTAGAGAACACCTGAGATGAGGGCACCTTTGAAAAGGAGATTAGCCAACTACTTTGAAGAAGGTGTGAACTAAAAAGTAACCACTTTTTTAGTCCAATCATCTCTGGCAAAGTTGACAGGTAATATCAATGTGTTTGGTTCTTTCATGAAATTCAGAATTCTGGGTAATTTAACTGGCAGACTGATTATCACTAGGGGTGGCAATTGGGTGGGTCGGGTCGACCCGACCCAATTACTGCTCGACCCATATAATAATCGGGTCAGATCGACCCGACCCGTTTATTATATGGGTCAAAAATGCAGACCCAGACCCGACCCAGACTTAATCGGGTCAACCCGACCCGACCCATTTGACCCGATTATTAAGCCTTAAATACAATTTCTTTACACTATTTACTAAATTGTTTGGTGATATGGTTGGTCATTACACTAAACTCATACACTAGAGGTCACATGCGTGAAATTGGGCTCACGCATATTTTATGACAATTAATTTAGGTCAAAGGGAGGAGGCGGGTGGCGGCGGTAGAGGAGATCGAAGTGGAGGAGACCGAGGAGGAGAGAGAATAATTGGGTCTGGCGGGTCAAGCGGGTCTGGCGGGTTCGGGTCGAGTCGACCCATTTAATAATCGGGTCAGATGGGGTCGACCCGATTACGACCAAACCCAATTATCCCAAACCCATACCCGCTAAACTCCGGGTCGGGTCGGGTCTGGCGGGTCGCGACCCGTCTGTGTAACCCCCTGATCCCCGGTGTACGTATCACCGTATCAGTACGCGATACGACGTATAAAATTGATTTGACCTCCATGGTAGTCCGAGTGAGCTGAATTCAGTTTCAAAAATTATTTTTTAATATTTTAAATTTTTCAGGATTTCTGAAATTTTTCTGGGTTATTCTGGAAAATCTCCGTAGTCGGTATTGACCGATACCGATAATCGGCATTCCGATTTTATTTCACAAATGGAGTTGTATTTTGAGAAGCGGCTTTCACCATATGTCTTAGAATCATATGAGATACGTTTGGGTATTTTGGGGATTTTTCTGAATTTATCGAAAACCGGCCAAACCGTGTCGCCCGGTACCGGCGACATCTTCCAGGATTTTTAATTTGCAAACTAGATAGAATTTCTTCAAACCGTCTTCATATTACGTCTCAGGATAATATTCTCTATTTTTTGTAAATTTTGGGCACCGTTCGGAACTCGTCGAATGTTGAGTCAATATTATAATATTAAAATATTATTTTAATTTATCTTTTCTTTTCTCTTCTTTTCCCTTCATCTTCTTTCTTTCTCTGGAAGAATCCCCACCGCCTCTCTCCACCGGACTCTTCCCCTCCATTATAAAATCTCTCCTCTCTCTCCTCATGGATTCTCTCTCAATCTCCAAGTTCTCTCTCTCTCTTACACTCTCTCATCTCTTAAACTCTCTCTCTCCCCCAATTCCCCCTCTTTCTAGTTCAGACCTGTGCCCGCGGCCGGTGGCGGCGTGCCACCGCCGCGCCACCCCCGGCCACGCGCAGCGGCTGGACCGTGGGCGCCCCCGCCCGGGACTACCGCGCCCCGGACCGGCGCCCCCTCGAGAGCACCGCCTCCTTTCCCCTCTCTTTCTCTCTTTTTCTCTCTCTCACTCTCAGTCTGATCCGCAGGCACCAGCGGCGGGCTGCCCGCGGGTCACCGGCCAGCAGAGCTGGCCGGCCACTGCACCCCAGCAGCGGCAGCAGATGCTGCTGCTGCTTTTGGAGAGAAATGGGTTCGGGTGTAACCGAACCCATTAAGCCCTATTGGGTTTGGGTTAAAACCCATTAAACCATATTGATCCAATACCCATTGGTTTAAGTTTCGGGTTTGGGTTTGGTGTGATTGGACTCGACCCGTTATGAGCCAAACCCGCATCCGAAACTCATTAAAGGTAATTTAACATAAAACCCCCTGCTCCATTTTATTAATTGCATTTTGAATTATTTTTATTTACATATTTAACCCATTCCGTTACTTTAGCGTTCGGGCGATATCGGGAGCATCCGGACTCCGATTTGGACGATTCTGGAGCCGTTGCGATTGTGGAAAGAGAACTACCTTCCCATGGCTAGTTTATGAGTGTTTTTATTTTATAATTATATTTTTACCATGTTTAGTGACTTTGGACTTTGATTGATATATCTTAATTATAAATAAAATACGGTAACTATTAATTATTCACTGGTCATGATTGGACAGTCATTGTAATAGGCATAATCAAGGATTGTTAGGTAGTTCCTGATTTAATATAATAGTAATAAGACATACGGACTAACAAGATACGGACATAGACAACCCTGACACAGTCATCATGCCTGTACAGCCAGTGACACCCGGCCACTAGTTCACCATATTCTTGGACACTATTATTTCTGTAGTATATCACAGTTAGATAACGATCATCACATGTATACTGATCCACGGTACTCGATACAATATCACTAGATAGGAATGTTGGATACCGTTATTTCATATAATGGCATCGTCATGACACGGATACTGTAAGTACACTGGACATGGTATTATAGGAGACACTGATCACTGTTATTACATTACATTTACCTATACACTGACCACTGTTATGGTATGTTAGTGAGACACCGATGTGTTACACGGATTATTGCTACACATATATGTTTCATTGGTACACGGAGACACCAATGCACGGACTACCGCATGTCATTACTAGTTGTTATCATCATCACATGGATTCTCGGCATATACTGTTACACATGCATGTATGGTTCTTTATTCTTGTCATATGGCCTCCCGTTCATATTACTTGTATTCCTGTTCCATGTTATCGTATTCATGTTATATGATTGTTTCCTGTTACTGATATGGATATTCCCGTTACTGGACATGAGAGCTGTTGATACGTGATATGTAGAATTCCACATCTATTGTTCCCGTTTCCTGTTTATTGTTCCCGATATATTGTTCACGTTTTCCGTTATATTGTTCTATGCTATCAACCGAGCTCAGGTCCAGTTATCATGTTACCCGTATCATGTACTGTATTTGTTCTTGTTACATTATATACTTGATATATAAGATAATAAAGATAACTTGGGCATGGGGAGACTTGACGGTTGATTAGATCATATCGGGTGGATGTCTGGATCCATTATTTGTCCCACTGCAGGGGACGGGGTAGTGCTGGCTACCGTCTGTTACTCATGAGCATCCCGTTATTATTTTAGCTCATTGAGATTCCCATTACATGTTACAGCTCTAGCGGGCTGGTCCTGGTCTCAGCAGCCAGGGGTCTGATAAGGCCGTTGTCCCGGGTATGCACGGGATACACCCACCCGATAAGAACTCCTCGACCATGGGTTTCCAATTAACATAATAAAACAGTATACACAATAGTGACGTCGGGAATACTTGTTATTCGGTTACTCTCTCATTTGGATAATGGTACCCGTAGGCCATGTCCGGATGGGTTCGACTGGAGTGCGGGCTCTAGTATGAACTGCCAGTGGTATGGGACACTGTAAGAGAGTAATTAAAATAGCAGGCGGGTACTGATTGCTACTATTGTATAAATGACATGACATGCCTGGTACATATATGCTATCTTGTTATTGTTCATGCTACTTTATCCGATATCATGTTACCTGTATACTTGTTACTTTACCTGGCATATGTTATACTTTCTGTGGTGGCATACGACGCATGTTCTGCATTGCATGGCATACGACACGTGTTCTGCATTGCATATATTATGCTTTCTGTATAGCAGACATCATTACTGTATATACACCACACCGTATAGTGATTATATTGCATATGCCCATCTACATGTTCACTTCTACACGTCACCATTCGCATGTTCATTTCTATCACGTCACCATTTACTGGACACGACTATAGACATGACCGATGATAACCGGCTAGGTAGTGGTGGTAATAAAAGATAACATGTTTATATATTTCTACCGCTTCGTATATGCGTATTATATGGTATCACTATTATCACATCTTGTATTATATTTATTATCGTGTTTGTAATACTATTGTATCTATTACTGCCTCCTTCATTTTACCACTCACTAGGTCGCTTTCTGACGACTCTGGTTTGCATCCCAGGTTGGAGATCCGAGTTACTGTAGCTTCAGAGAGTGCCTTGGAGTCACATGGGAGATTCCTCATCGGGACTATTCATAGGTATTTTAGTGATTTATTTCTGTTATCTATTTGTCCCTCTTTTTCATATCTATTATGATCGCTAACCTCTTCTGCAGGTATTCTTGTACTTATTTCATGCTGGAACTCATGTGTATATGGAAGTTATATCTGTACTGAGGCTTAACGTACTCGTGAGTGTGTTTTCACCTCGCGTATGTACGTCATCATAACGTCCCCGTACCTGCGGGATCGGGGCGTTACATAATGGTATCAGAGCCTAGGTTCATACCTGGTGTGGGTAACCACCTGGGTCAATACTCAGGCTCATACCAACAGTACAGTCAGGTTCAGATTAACTGATCTGTATCTGAATTTAGGGATTCCAGCAACAAGTACAAGAATACCATGACCTTGACAATTCATTCCTTAACTGTTTGTATTCCTTCCTTCTTCCAGTTGTCAACCAAAACATCCGATTTCCTTCTTAGTTTCTTGCATCGTCTTGCTTCCCATCCGTTAGGATTCGTTCGCTACCATACTTCTCCATCTCGAGTTCCTTATAAATAGCAGAGTGCGCAGCGGAAATGTTGTGGACCCGTAACCTTTCAGCTTTGGGGTTGAAAATATTGTTCTCACACCAGAATGGAAATTGCGAGGACGCAATTTTTTGTAAGGTGGGGAGAAATGTAACCCCCTGATCCCCGGTGTACGTATCACCGTATCAGTACGCGATACGACGTATAAAATTGATTTGACCTCCGTGGTAGTCCGATTGAGCTGAATTCAGTTTCAAAAATTATTTTCTAATATTTTAAATTTTTCAGGATTTTCTGAAATTTTCTGGGTTATTCTGGAAAAACTCCGTAGTCGGTATTGACCGATACCGATAATCGGCATTCCGATTTTTATTTCACAAATAGAGTTGTATTTTGAGAAGCGGCTTTCACCGTATGTCTTAGAATCACATGAGATACGTTTGGGTATTTTTGGGAATTTTTCTGATTTATCGAAAATCCGGCCAAACCGGTGTCGCCCGGTACCGGCGACATCTTCCAGGATTTTTAATTTGCAAACCAGATAGAATTTCTTCAAACCGTTTTCATATTACGTCTCAGGATAATATTCTCTATTTTCTGTAAATTTTGGGCACCGTTCGGAACTCGTCGAATGTTGAGTCAATATTATAATATTAAAATATTATTTTAATTTATCTTTTTCTTTTCTCTTCTTTTCCCTTCATCTTCTTTCTTTCTCTGGAAGAATCCCCACCGCCTCTCTCCACCGACTCTTCCCCTCCATTATAAAATCCCTCCTCTCTCTCTCCCCCCATGGATTCTCTCTCAATCTCCAAGCTCTTACACTCTCTCTCTCTCTTAAAACTCTCTCTCTCCCAATTCCCCTCTCTTTCTAGTTCAGACCCGTGCCGTGGTCGGTGGCCGACGTGCCACCGCCGCGCCACCCCGGCCACGCTCAGTTGGCACCGTGGGCGCCCCCCGCCCGGGACTGCCGCGCCCGGCCGCGCCGCGCGGTGGCCGGCGCCCCCTCCGAGCACCGCCTCCTTTCCCCTCTCTTTCTCTCTTTTTCTCTCTCTCACTCTGAGTCTGATCCGCTGCCGGCGGCTAAACAGCCGCCGGCGGGCACCGGCGGCGGGCTGCCGCGGGTCACCGGCCAGCAGAGCTGGCCGGCCACTGCACCCCAGCAGCGGCAGCAGATGCTGCTGCTTTTGGAGAGAAATGGGTTCGGGTGTAACCCGAAACCATTAAGCCCTATTGGGTTTGGGTTAAAACCCATTAACCCATATTGATCCAATACCCATTTGGTTTAAGTTCCGGGTTTGGTTTGGGTTGTGGATCTGGACCCGACCCGTTATGAGCCAAACCCGCATCCGAAACTCATTAAAGGTAATTTAACATAAAACCTGCTCCATTTTATTAATTGCATTTTGAATTATTTTATTTACATATTTAACTCATTTCCGTTACTTTTAGCGTTTCGGGCGATATCGGGAGCATCCGGACTCCGATTTGGACGATTCTGGAGCCGTTGCGCGTGGGAAAGAGAACTACCTTCCCATGGCTAGTTTGTGAGTGTTTTTATTTTATAAATTATATTTTACCATGTTTAGTGACTTTGGACTTTGATTGATATATCTTAATTATAAATAAAATACGGTAACTATTAATTATTCACTGGTCATGATTGGACAGTCATTGTAATAGGCATAACCTCGAGGATTGTTAGGTAGTTCCTGATTTAATATAATAGTAACAAGACATACGGACTAACAAGACATACGGACATAGACAACCCTGACACAGTCATCATGCCTGTACAGCCAGTGACACCGGGCCACTAGTTCACCATATTCTTGGACACTATTATTTCCTGTAGTATATCACAGTTAGATAACGATCATCACATGTATACTGATCCACGGTACTCGATACAATATCACTAGATAGGAATGTTGGATACCGTTATTTCATGTACTGGCATCGTCATGACACGGATACTGTAAGTACACTGGACATGGTATTATAGGAGACACTGATCACTGTTATTACATTACATTTACCTTATACACTGACCACTGTTATGGTATGTTAGTGAGACACCGATGTGTTACACGGATTATTGCTACACATATATGTTTCATTGGTACACGGAGACACCAATGCACGGACTACGCATGTCATTACTAGTTGTTATCATCATCACATGGATTCTCGGCATATTACTGTTACACATGCATGTATGGTCTTTATTCTTGTCATATGGCCTCCCGTTCATATTACTTGTATCCTGTTCCATGTTATCGTATTCATGTTATATGATTGTTTCCTGTTACTGATATGGATATTCCCGTTACTGGACATGAGAGCTGTTGATACGTGATATGTGGAATTCCACATCTATTGTTCCCGTTTCCTGTTATATTGTTCCCGTTATATTGTTCCCGTTTCCCGTTATATTGTTCTATGCTATCAACAGAGCTCAGGTCCAGTTATCATGTTACCGTATCATGTACTGTATTTGTTCTTGTTACATTATATACTTGATATATAAGATAATAAAGATAACTTGGGTATGGGGGAGACTTGACGGTTGATTAGATCATATCGGGTGGATGTCTGGATCCATTGTTTGTCCCACTGCAGGGGACGGGGTAGTGCTGGCTACCGTCTGTTACTCATGAGCATCCCGTTATTGTTTTAGCTCATTGAGATTCCCGTTACATGTTACAGCTCTAGCGGGCTGGTCCTGGTCTCAGCAGCCAGGGGTCTGATAAGGCCGTTGTCCCGGGTATGCACGGGATACACCCACCCGATAAGAACTCCTCGACCATGGGTTTCCAATTAACATAATAAAACAGTATACACAATAGTGACGTCGGGAACACTTGTTATTCGGTTACTCTCTCGTTTGGATAATGGTACCGTAGGCCATGTCCGGATGGGTTCGACTGGAATGCGGATCTAGTATGAACTGCCAGTGATATGGGACACTGGAAGAGAGTAATTAAAATAGCAGGCGGTACTGATTGCTACTATTGTATAAATGACATGACATGCCTGGTACATATGCTATCTTGTTATTGTTCATGCTACTTTATCCGATATCATGTTACCTGTATACTTGTTACTTTACCTGACATATGTTATACTTTCTGTGGTGGCATACGACGCATGTTCTGCATTGCATGGCATACGACACGTGTTCTGCATTGCATATATTATGCTTTCTGTATAGCAGACATCATTATTGCATATACACCACACCGTATAGTGATTACATTGCATATGCCCATCTACATGTTCACTTCTACCACGTCACCATTCGCATGTTCATTTCTATCACGTCACCATTTACTGGACACGATTATAGACATGACCGATGATAACCGGCTAGGTAGTGGTGGTAATAAAAGATAACATGTTTATATATTTCTACCGCTTCGTATATGCGTATTATATGGTATCACTATTATCACATCTTGTATTATATTTTATTATCGTGTTTGTAGTACTATTGTATCTATTACTGCCTTCTTCATTTTACCACTCACTAGGTCGCTTTCTGACGACCCTGGGTTTGCATGCCCAGGTTGGAGATCCGAGTTACTGTAGCTTCAGAGAGTGCCTTGGAGTCACATGGGAGATTCCTCATCGGGACTATTCATAAGTATTTTAGTGATTTATTTCTGTTATCTTATTTGTCCCTCTTTTTCATATCTGTTATGATCGCTAACCTCTTCTGCAGTATTCTTGTACTTATTTCATGCTGGAACTCATGTGTATATGGAAGTTATATCCTGTACTGAGGCTTAACGTACTCGTGAGTGTGTTTTCACCTCGCATATGTACGTCGCCATAACGTCCCCGTACCTGCGGGATCGGGGCGTTACAGTCTGCCACCCCTAATTATCACAATGCATGATCATGGGCTCAGGCTGTCTGAAATTAAGCTCCATCAATAGATTTTTTTAACCACACCATCTCGCACGCCGTATGAGTGATAACTATATACTCAGCTTCTGCACTCGAGCGAGACACAACATCTTACTTTTTACTTCTCCAAGTCACTAGATTTTCTCCAACAAAGGTGCAATACCAGTAGTTAACTTTCTATCTCCTCGGTCACTAGCGTACTCTGAATTAGAGTATTCAGAAATGTGTACATGCCTATATTTTCTGTACATCAATCATTTTTTTGGACAACTCTTGATGTAAGTCAGAATCTTTATTGCAGCTAACCAATGAGTCTCTTTGGGGTGATGCATGAATCTACTCAGTACACCGACAACAAAGATTATATTTGGCCTAGTAACTGTGAGATAGATCAACTTTACAATCAATCTCCTATATTTTCCTGGATCATCAATTGTATGACTTTCATTAAATCATAAATTCACATTGGCTTCTATTGGAGTGTTAGGAGGCTTGCATCCCAAAAATCATGTTTCTTCAGAAGATCCAGAGCATACTTCCATTAGGAAAGAAGTACACAGTGTTTTTGATGTGCAACTTCAATTTTCAGAAAGTATTTTGGACGTCCCATGTCTTTGGTCACAAAATGGCACTTAAGATACTTCTTTTCTCTAATAGCCCAGCTAAATCATTACCAGTCAGTAAAATATCATTAACATAGACTGTCAGAACTACAATGCTAGACTTTGTACGCCGAGTAAAGACAGAGTGATCTGTGTGATACCAGTGTGAAAATCAATACAAAAAATAGTAATGCTGAACTTTTCAAATCATGCCCTTAGACTCTGCTTAAGTCCATATATGGCCTTCTTGAGATTTTAGACTTTGTTCTTCCTCTGAGCAATATAGCCTGGAGGTTGCTCCATATACACTTCCTCCTGAAGATCCCTATATAAGAAAGTATTCTGGACATCCAGTTGAAATAAGGGTCATGATAAGTTAATCGCAACGGAGAATAGAATCTTGATAGAATTCATCCTGCCAACTAGCGAGAATGTTTCAAAATAATCGATGTTATTTGTCTAAGTATAACCTTTGATCGTAAGCTTGGCCTTATACCGATCTACAGATCCATCTGGGCGGTACTTTAAAGTAAAAACCCAGCGACATCCGACAATAACAATATCTGTGGGTGCTGAAACTAACTCCTAAGTTATACGAGAAGCTAGAGCATCCGTCTCCTCATCCATAGCCTGCTTTCAGGTAAGCACCAATAAAGCCTCTGTATAAGACCTGGGTATAAACTCAGAAGATAAGGATAAAGCATACTGATGAAAAGTAAGGTTCATGTGATCGTAAGAAATAAAATTTGAAATATGATGATTAATGCAAGACCGTTTACCTTTTCGAAAGGCAATGAGAATATCGAGATAAAAGGGAGATGATGATGGTGAAGAGGAAGATCGTCTAATGGAGAGGGGTTAGATAGAACTGGTTCGGAGGCAGAAACTTTTGGGCGATGAGTGTAGGCGTATTTGAAATCTCAAACTGGCTTTGATGCAGGTGGTACTGGAGTCTCCACTTAGGCACTGGCAGGAAACAGTATAAGCAGGTGTAGCCAATGACACAAACAGTAAGGAGTCGTCTTAGATGCAGTAACAACAACTTGTGGAGAAAAGTATGGAATAGACTCAAAAATCGTAACATCAGTAGAAATCAAATATTTTCTGGTAGAGGTATTATAACACCGGTATCCTTTTTGAATTCTAGAAAACCCAACAAAAAGACACATTTTATAGATCTAGGAGATAATTTATCTAACCCAGGAGACAAGTCCTGAACAAAACATGTACAACAAAAAATACAGAGAGTCATGGAGAATGAGATTTTTTAGGATAGAGACAATAGAATGGGTTTTTTTTAATTAAGAACAGAGAAGGGCATTTTATTAATCAGATGACCAGCACTTAATACAGCATCAGACCATAAATATTTTGGAACACTAATATGTATCATCATGATTTTAGTGATATTTAAAAATGTCTATGTTTGCATTCATCAACTCCATTTTGCTGAGATGTATAAGAATAAGAGGTCTGATGAATAATACAATTTTTTGAACAAAAAATAGATACATCTTTTTTTATATACTCCAAGGCATTGTCAGTACAAAACACACGAATTGAAATAGAAAACTGACTTTTTATTTTATTAAAAAAAGTTCAATAACACTAAAAACTTCTGACCTCTCTTTTAGGAGATACAACCAAGTCATGCGAGAGAAGTCATCAACAAAGAGCAAAAAATATCTAAAACTTTTAATAGAGCGCACATGACTGGGACCCCAGACGTCAGAATAGACCAACTCTAATTCAGAGCTACTACGATTATTGATACGACTCTGAAAGATATCACGATGATGTTTACCTAACTCACAAGACTCACAACTTAAAGAAGAAACAGAGGATTCAATAGGAATGACACACCGAAACTTTTGCACCGAAGAATGACCCAAGCGCCAGTGCCAAAATAAAACGAGATCATGCTGACCTGCAACCAATATAGCAGGTCACTAGATCGTCCAAATAGTATATGCCTCCTCGCTCATGCCCCGAACCAATCCTCGGTTGGCCCAAGGTTACAATCACCCGATTTTATGTCTTGATGATAATAAAACATATGTGGTTATTTAGTACTAATCAAGTTTAAGTGTTTAAGTATATTTCAGGGTTCTAAGGATTCCAAGAGTTTTTTTCCTCTAAAGGAAGGTGTTGAAGACTCAAGAAGATTCAAACATGGGATTAAAGCTCAAAGTACTCGACGTCGCTAATGGAGAAGCACAGTTAAAGATCTTGTAGTCACCTAGAGCCTTATAAGATATTAGTTTATTAAAGTATAGAATATAGTTGTGATGCTCAAGAAGTTACACACACAAATACACGATTTCGAAAAATACAAGTTTTGATAGCAATGTATTTTGCATGTTTGATTTTTTGATACATGTCTCATAATTTTTTCAAAATCTTATAACAAGTTTAGAATATGTATTTCATCACCTATACAATGCTACATTACCTATAAACTAATACGAAATACTTTGAAAAATGTTCGAAACTCAAAAACTATTCAGAAAACTATTTAAGGCCAAGTCGGTCGACCGGGACGGTCGACCGGTGCCCATTTCAGGCCAAAACGGTTGACCGCTCGGTCGACCGACTGAGAGACCCTAACTCTCGGTTAGGGTCGGTCGACCGACCATCTATTTTTTCTTTTGAACTGAAGGGCGATCGACCGACCGGTCGACCGGAGCCAACGACTCTTTTCTGGATGAGCTGGCGGTCGATCGGCCGGTCGACCCGACAGCCTGCCAGTTGTCTATAACGGCTAGTTTTTGAATCTGTTTTATTTTTGGTGAAATCCAATGGGCATTTTTAATTCTCAAGTGTCTAAACACACCCCAAATGACCTGATATGATTAAAAATGATATTTATTCATTGCCTATATATATATGGGTTATTGGTTTTGGTTTTGAGACAAGAAGATAACACAAGTTTACAAGTTTCAAGTTTGTTTCAAAAGAGAAAAGTTTTCTAGCTTCCAATCTTCAAGTTCTTTCTTTCCAAAGTAATTTTTAGTTGGTTTTAAAGCCCTTCAATTCTTCTAACAGAATATTTCTCTTATATTCTACTCTATAGGAAGTTGTAAGAGAGAGTATTTGTGATCTTTTGGATCACCAAGAGCTTTGTAATTTCAATTAGCTTTGTGCTACCGCTTGTGTAGAAGGTTGAGTGGTGTACTCCAGTCTTGTGTAAACCAAGTTGTAATTTCTTTGTGAAAGATCCCTAAGAGGATAGTGAAATCCTTCATAGTGGTGAAGGCGAAGACGTAGAGCGGTGACTCAAACTTCTGAACAATTCCTTTGTATTTGTGATTGCTTGTGTCTTGCTCTCTATTGCTTTTTACTTTTCATACTTGTGTGATTGTTCATCTTACTAAATATCATTACTTGCATTTCATCCATCTCAATAAGGAGGCAATTGTGCACCTCAACTCATTATCTAGAGGAATCAAAGAGGAGAAGTTCAAGAGCCCTTACAGGGAATTCGACTTCAATTTTTATTTGAGTGACCGTTTACATAATTCATCATAAGTTGTTTTAAAATTGCATTTGATTAGCATAAACACCTATTCACCCCCCTCTAAGTGTATTTCAATTGGTATCAGAGCCTTGATCTCTAGATTTCAGTTTAACCACCTTAGAGAGATCCTATTTGCTAATCACTTCTTTCATTATTTTATTTTCATCCACTATAGTAAAAATGGCTGAAGGTATTAAAACCCCTCCCAAGTTTGATGGCCTTAACTTTTTTATATGGAAGGTTAAGATGACCTTATTTTTGCAATCCTTAGGAAGTCGGATTCCAATAGCGATGACTAAACACTTTAGCGTACCCATTGGTGATGAGGACACTTGGTCGGACATTGCCACTAAGGAGTTGATGTGAATGCTAAGACACACTATGCCTTACTTCAATCTTTGAACGATGACGATATTGCTAGGGTCATCCATTGCAAATCTGCCCACGAGATTTGGACACACCTAGTAGTCGCACACGAGGGAACGTCACAAGTCAACAGAATAAAATTGATCTTTTGCGTTCTTAACATAAAAATTTCACCATGCATGATAATGACACCATTGATAACATGGTAGCAAGATTTATTAAAATAACTAATAGTATTGCTTCTTTAGGTGATGCTATTAATTAAAAAGTAAGAAAGGTCATTCGTGCACTTTCACCTTCATGGGAAATTAAGGCTACCACATTGAAGGAGCTAAACGATAAAGAAGAGATGGAACTCATTAGTCTTATACGAAACCTTAAGACTCATGAAATAGAGAGAAAGGCAAGGGAAGAGATGTCACCATAAAAGAAGAAGATCACTTTCAAATCCACTCCCACCATCTCTGACGATGATGATGAAGAATTCTCACTCATAGTGAAAAATGTAAGGAGGATGTACAACAAGGCCAAATTTAATAATAGAAGAAGATGGAAAGGGAAAGAATATAAGAAGGTCATATACTTCAATTGTCGGAAGCCGGGCCACATGATTGCGGATTGTCCGGAGACCAAAAGCAAACATTCAACCTCCAAGAAGCCCTACAAAAAAAGGCTCTCAAAGCTACGTGGGAGTCGAAGAGTGAAACTGATGAAGAAGTGGATATGGCACACATATGTTCATGGCTAATGATAACACACCTAAGGTAACATTCGAACCCTCACTAATGATCGTAAATTAACAATGGATGAATTGGGTGAGATTTTTGAAGAGTTGTCTAACAACTATGATTTTCTTAAAAAGAAGTATTTAAAAATGAAAAGAAAAATCAAACTCTTCAAAATAAAATTGTTATTCTTTCCAAAGAAAAAGATGATTTATCCTCCACAAAAAAATGAGATTTCTATTTAAAAGATAAAATTAGCTCATTAGGAGATGTATTAAAGAAATGTGAGTTTGATAAAGCTAAGTTAGAAGCAATATTTCCTAAGAAACATACTCCAAAGAAACATGTCATACTATACATGCTCATTATACTACACTTACCACACTCCTAAATCACAACATATGCATATACATCTTGCTAGACATACTACACACACCAAGCATACTCATACCCAACTCTCTCTCATCATGCTTTTATTTATGGTAGAGTTTGTTCATGCGCTTATTGTGGCCGAAAGGGTCACTTAACCAAATTTATTTTGATAGAATAAATGCTTCTAATGATCACATTTGGGTTTGAAAACCTAACATTATAGGACCAAAAAAAATTTGGGTACTAAAATCAACCAATTCGTTACTTGATGTAGGTACACACCAAGGCGCCAAGACGTAGGGAGCGGTGGTATCTTGATAGCAGTTGCACAAGACATATGACTTGGGATATCAACAATTTTACAACCCTATCAAGGAATCATGGAGGTGGCACCGTCACCTTCGGAGATGATTACAGAGGGAAGATTATCAGTATAGGTAACATTAAAATTGGCTCATCTTCTTTAATTGAAAATATTGTTTTAGTTGATGGTCTCAAGCATAACCTCTTGAGTATTAGTCAACTTTGTGATAGAGGTTTTTTAAAGTGATTTTTGATGATTATCTTGCAATGTTTTAGATAGACAAACCAATGCATACGTGCTTTCCGGTTTTCGTAAAAATAATGTGTACATGATTGATATATCTAATTTACGTTGCAATGCTACATGTTTAAATGCTTTTAATGATGATTCTTGGTTATGACATAGGAGACTAGGTCATATTTCGTTTGACCATCTATCTAGAATTAACAATAAGAAAGTGGTGAAAGGTATTCCTTATTTGAAATTTGAAAATGACCGCATTTGCGATGTGTGTCAACTTAGTAAACAAACCAAGTTCTCTTTCAAGACTATCAAGGATATCATGACATCAAGACCTTTGGAGTTAATTCATATGGATTTGTTTGGTCCAACAAAAACCAAAAGCCTAAGTGAAAATCATTTTGTTTTTGTTTTGTTGACGATTTTTCTCATTTTACATAGTTGTTCTTCTTAGAATAAAAGATCAAGTTTTTTTCACATTTTCAAGTGTTTAGAAAAAGAGTTGAAAAAGAAAAAGATTTCCGATTTTACGCATAAGAAGTGATAGAGGTGGTGAATTCAGTAACCATTCCTTTATCACTTATTGTAAAGAAAATGGAATCAAACATGAACTATCATATCTTAGAACTCCACAACAAAATGGAGTTGTTAAAAGAAAGAATCTTACTCTTCAAGAAATGGCTAAGACAAGACTCCCTCCATAGTTATGGGCTGAGACCGTAAATACATCATGTTACATCTCAAATAGAATTTATTTTTATAAAAATATTTCTAAAACTTCATTTGAAATTTACTATTTGAGAAAACCTAATATTTCCTATTTTAAAGTTTTTGGTTGTAAATGCTTTGCTTTAAACACTAAAAATAACTTAGAAAATTTGATGCCAAATCTTATGAAGTCATATTTGTTGAGTATTCAAATACTAGTAAGGCCTATAGAGTCTTCACTAGATCTGCTTTGACTATTGAAGAATTTATACATGTTAAGTTTGAGGAATCTAATGCTTTTATGAAAAATGTTATAGAGATTGATTCCTTAGGTGAAGACATGCAGAGGATAATCTTGAAGGACTCACTCGTAGAAGAAGAAAAATCAAAATTAATGAACAAAATGAAATCAAGAGGTTTGAAGTGGAGCCAACATAACCACTTCCGGAAGGATTATATATTTGCTTCAAATCCTCCCAAGGACTTCATCATAGTGATGTATCCAAGGGGTAACTACTCGATCCAAACTTCATGATTTATTTCACATATTGAGCCCAAAATTATCCTCGAAGCTGATGTCGATTCATATTGGTTGCTTGCAATGCAAGAAGAGCTCAATCATTTGAGCGCAATCAAGTTTGACATCTTACTCCTAGACCCCATGATAGACTAAGCATTAGTACTAAATGGATTTTTAGGAATAAGTTAGATGAGTCGGTAATGTTATTAGAAATAAAGCTAGGTTAGTGGCCTAAGGTTACACCCAAATCGAAGGTATCGATTTTGAGGAAACCTTTGCACCTGTAGCACGGCTTGAAGCCATACCGATGACACTTACCTTTGCTTCTCTTTAAGATTTTAAACTTTTTTAAATAGATGTCAAAAGTGCGTTTTTAAATGATTTATAGATGAGGAAGTGTATATTGAACAACCCCCCGGGTTTGTTGATCCTACACATCCGGACTTTGTTTTCAAACTTGATAAAACTTTATATGGTTTTAAAACAAACTCCAAGAGCTTAGTATGAAAGGCTTTCAACTTTTCTAATTTCAAATAATTTTGTTAAAAGTAAAGTTGACACCACTTTGTTTAAAAGCATGTAGATAGTGATACCTAATTGTTCAAATTAATGTTGATAATATTATTTTTGGATCCACTAATGAAAAGTTTTGTAAAGAATTTGAATCATGCATGAATAACGAGTTTGAGATGTTTATGATGTGAAAGATAAACTACTTCCTTGGACTCCAAATCAAGCAAAGGAGTGATGAGATTTTCATCAATCAAGCCAAGTATACAAGAGAACTCATCAAGAGATTTGGGTTTGAAGAAGCAAAGCTAAGCAAGACTCCCATGGCCACTACTACAAACCTTGAAAAGGATGAATAAGATATAAATGTAGACATTAAACTTTATAGAAGCATGATTGACAGTTTGCTTTATTTAACGGCTAGTAGGCCGGATATTATATTTAATGTGTGTCCATGTGCTAGATTTCAATCTTGTCTTAAAGAGTCTCACTTAATTACGGTAAAACGCATTATTAGATATCTTAAGGGCACTATTGGAATGAGTTTGTGGTATCTGAAAGGGCAATTTCTCATGACGAGTTATTCGGATGACGACTATGCCGGTTGTAGAATGGATAGAAAGAGCACTAGTGGTACTTATCAATTTCTAAGAAATTGCCTTGTTCGTGGTCTTCCAAAAAATAAAATTTTGTAGCCCTCTCAACCGCTGAGGCGGATTATATTGCGGTCAGGGTTTGTTGTGCACAAGTTCTTTGAATAAAACATACTCTCCTTGACTATGATTTACATTATGATCATATTAAAATACATTAGTACCATTCATATGACCAAAATACAAATCAACATAGTAAGACCAAGCACATAGATATTCGATATCACTTTCTTAGAGATCACAATGATAAAGGTGATATTGAAATTGATTATGTTTTCACTAATTTTCAACTTGCGGACATTTTTACTAAACCACTAGATTATAATAGATTTTTATTTATTTGTGGTGAGTTAAATGTTTGTATTATGAATTCATAAGTTTTGAAATTGTTTAATATATTTTAAAAATCCTATGTACATGTATTTTTTAAATTAATATCTCTTTTATGTTGATGTCTTTTCCCTTTTGATGCATGACAAAAAGAGATAAAGATATTTGATGAGTTATTAAGATGTTTGAGTTATTAAGATGTTTTGATATTTTGTGAACTTCATGTATATTCATTTTCATTACCATGTGATCCATGATTTAATATTTTTACTCATTGCATATTATTTTTGGAGGAAGAAGGATTGGAAGGATGTAGGCTATATATACATATTATTTTAAATTGGTATCATCTTTATATATGTATATATGTGTGACTTGCTTATATTGTCAAATCCATTTAAAGTCATAATGTTTTCTTGTACTTGATAGATATCATAATTTGAGGGGGAGCTTTTCCAAGCTCTTTCCTATATTTTATTTAAATAACTCATATGTATTGTCATCACATCAAAAAGGGGGAGATTGTTGGTCCAATGTTACATCACCTGATTTTATGGTTTTGATGATAACAAAACATATATGGTTATTTAGTACTAATCAAGTTCAAGTGTTTAAGTATATTTCAGGATTTTAAGGATTCAAGGAGTTTTCTTCCTCTAAAGGAAGGGTTGAAAACTCAAGAAGATTCAACACAAAAAATTAAAGCTCAAAGCACTCAACGGTACTAATGGAGAAGCCCGGTTGAAGATCTTGTAGTCACCTAGAATCTTATAGGATATTAGTTTGTTAAAGTGTAGAATATAGTTGTGATGCTCAAGAAGTTACACACACAAAATACTCGATTTAGAAAAATACAAGTTTTGATAATATTGGCATTTTGCGTGTTTGATTTTTTGATACATGTCTCATAATTTTTTCAAAATCTTATAACAAGTTTAGAACATATATTTCATCATCTATACATTGGTACATTGCCTATAAACCAATACAAAATACTTTGAAAAATATTTGAAACTCAAAAACTATCCAGAAAACTATTTCAGGCCAAGTTGGTCGACCGAACGGTCGACTGGTGCCCATTTCTGGCTAAAACGGTCGACCGCCAGGTCGACCAGGCCTTTGGCCAAGAAGCGTGAACGTTTGTGCACGTTGTCGGACGACCGACTGGTCGACTGACTGAGAGACCCTAACTCTCTGTTAGGGTCGATTGACCGACCCGGTCGACAGACCATTTGTTTTTCCCTTTTAAACTGAAGGGCGATCAACCGAAGCCAACGGCTTTTTTCTGTATGAGCTGGCAGTCGACCGGTCGGCCGGTCGAACGACAGCTTGCCAGTTGTCTATAACGGCTAGTTTTTGAATCTGTTTTGTTTTTAGTGGATTCCAACGAGTATTTTTGATTTTCAAGTGTCTAAACACACCCCAAATGACCTGATATGGGTTATTGGTTTTGGTTTTGAGACAAGAAGATAACACAAGTTTACAAGTTATCAAGTTTATTTCAAAAGAGAAAAGTTTTTCTAGCTTCAAATCTTCAAGTTCTTTCTTTTCAAAACTATTTTATGTTGGTTTAAATCTTTTCAATTTTTCTAACTGAATATCTTCTCTCACTTAACTTCTTGAGCTATACTGCATATTCTACTCTATAGAAAGTTATAAGAGATAGTGTTTGTGATCTTGTTGGATCACCAAGAGCTTTGTAATCTCAATTGGCTTTGTGCTACCTCTTGTGTAGAGGGTTGAGTAGTGGAGTTGTGTACTCCGGTCTTGTGTAAACCAAGTTGTAGTTCCTTTGTATAAGGTCTCTTTGTGGAAGATCCCTTAGAGTACAGTGAAATCCTTCATAGTGGTGAAGGCGGGGACGTAGAGCGGTGGCTTGAACGTCGAAATAATTCCTTTGTGTTTGTGATTGCTTGTGTCTTACTCTCTATTGCTTTTTTACTTTTCATACTTGTCTGGTTGTTCATCTTTCTAAATATCATTACTTGCACTTCATCCATCACTTTTACTATCGGTCAATACTCATCTCAATAAGGAGGCAATTGTGCATCTTAACTCATTATCTAGAGGAATCAAAGAGGGGAAGTTCTAGAACCCTTCACAGGGAATTCGGCTTCAATTCTTGTTTTGAGTGACGTTTACATAATTCATTATAAGTAGTTTTAAAATTGCATTTGATTAGAATAAACACCTATTCGCCCCCCCCTCTATGTGTATTCATTCTCTTTCCATTCGACAGGTCCTGAAACACACATGATAATGAAAAAAAAGTTATTTTGCAGTTAGTGTGTCGTAACGAAATTGATATGCTCTGATACCAATTGTTGCGTGTATAACTCGAGATACTATACTTACTATGATACCAATAGTTGGGAGATACAAGATCCCCACCGATGACCTCAAGCACGCCATGAGATCGATTACCTCGAGCACACAAGATGAATATTAAAAAATACAAGAAGAAGAACATAGAATTTAACGTGGTTCGGCTCAAACTTAATTTATGCCCACTGAGAGAGAACTTGAGAGAGCTTTATTAATAACCTTTGTACAAAAAGATCTAATCTTTCTCTTGATGACACAAGAGTATTCGCCTTCTTCTTGAATTTATGCCTAGATTACAAGAGTATACCTTCTCTCTATGCACCTTCACCTTGCTCCTCTCTTTCTTGGATTTTGAGGGTCTTCTTGGTTTTTTAAAGCCTTACATTATTATTCACCATAACTTTATTCTCCTCTTCTACTTCACTTTACAATGTTAGGTTACAGTCTTTATCATAGAATTTTATAATACAAATTCTATTTGGACTATGAGATGATCTTGGCCATTGGATGCTTGAAGAATCTTGATCAATCCTATTAGGAGTTGATCTCCTTTATCTAGAAGGATTTTAGACCTTTTAATCTTTAAAAACAAACCTTCATTGAATAAGAATTGAATCATATTCATACTCCTCCTGAAAAGAAAACTCGCAATTGTTTGAAAAGGAAACTACTTCATCTTATTTTGCGTCTTCTGCTTCAAGCCATCGTCTTCTCCAACTCAATTTGATTTTCTTGGACCATCATCTCCTCCTGAAAAACAAGGCAAAATCCTAACATTATGTTTAGTAAGCTAATTGATAGACAAGAGGCTAACAGGGAATCTTGGAACATATATAACATCAGTAAGGGTTAAGGATGGAGTAGCCAAAACTACTCAATTGCCTAATATAGGTGACTGGGTAGAAATAATTCTGGATGCGACAATTCTGAGGCCCAGACTTCCAACGCAAACCTACTGTGCAAGTTCTCCTTGCTACATTACAAGCTGGTCTGCCTCTGCTACCCCAAATTCTATAACATTGAACAAGTTCAAAGAGATGCTTACCGGAGCAGCCTCCTCAACGTCACCATAATTTGAAGTATCCAATAATGTTCTAGTGACTGTTGAAGAAGAAAGCTAGGACCTGTGGACCCTTTGAAGTGCCAAGGGACCAGTATCTTGAAACCTTCATCTAAAGGTATCAAGCTGGGGACCAAGAGGAAGAAAGGACAATCTGCGGAAGGCATTTCGCTGCTTGCATCGCTGGTTACTCTGGATAGGATTGCCGAGGAACTGACCAGGAATGATATGGAGATTCTCAACAAAATGGGTATTGACCCACTCTCTGAGGGTGGAACTTGATCTTTGCTTTTTGCTCTTTTTATTTGTTTTCTTTTATGTCACATTATGCGAATAAGTCGTGAACAAGGAGAAACATTTAGATTCATTGAGCTTTTACATAAAAAGAGAAAAGTAAAGAAAATAATTTTTATGATACCATTCATTGAGCTTTTACATGTGTTCAAAACTCAAACTTTTCAAAGTACTCTACCAAAATTTACATATAAATAAATAAAGATGTCAAAAACTCTCAAAAGACATAAAATTAGAAACTCTTAGAATCATAGTAAATCTCATAATCAATATTGTTTTGGGATAAAATGTCTGCAAAGTCGGCAAAATCCTTTCTCTTCAATTGTGCTTCTGCAGTTGTATTTCTCGCAAGATTGAGTTGCATAAAATTTCACTTTATTGCTAAAGCTTACCTTCTATGTTCTTTACTCTCTTGCAAGATTGAAACCAACAACTCCTCATTCAGAGAATTAGAGTGATTTGAAATGGATTACTCAGTTTCCAGGAATGAGTCCCTTTCCAATTAATTAACATAATAGGCTGGTATAACGGAGATCTTTATCTCATAGAGGCCTAGTCTTAACACCACGAGGCAGCTACCCCTTCCTCACATTACACAACCCTACACATGCATATAGAATATGTAACATATATTGCATATAGATCAAAGAGTTAGATCTGCATAGTTTCCTGTAACCACAAAGCATTTTGAAGCAGGGCTTCCGGGCGTAAACTGACATGTTTGAGTCAACAAGTCATACTTGAAGTAGCTATTACATAAGCCCAGGTACTGAAGCATAAATCAAGCAATCTGAACCGTGTAGATAGTAGAAAGAAAGCATAAAGAAGTGTGACAATTTTCAAGATTACGTGCCCCAACCAAATAAAAAAGGCTTCATGAATCTTTGAGCTGAAGAAACACCAGGCATAATTAAACTAACTGACCAACAGGCTAATCTCTGGATCTAACAGCGATAAATAGAATTATTATTCATTTCTTCCTCATATTGTGCACTTCTTCAATGAAAACACGCGACATATAATAGTTTCTATTCTCATTATTTCAGCTCAGCGATTTTAAGCCCTCAAGTTCCAGGACAACATCTCGAGAAGCCCACTTCGAAAGCAACCCCTTCAGCTCGAGTAACTGATCAGCATGTACCTCACCACAATACCGGCTTGTCATCCTCTGGCAAATGTATGTAATTGTCAACATATACTTCACAAATCCCAACCAATAATTATGGTCCGCATTCACCTTGTTGATCTGGACAATCCTCAGTTGGTGTATCAGACACTTTGAAGGGCTCAAGTTCTCCCAGAAATATCCCACTGTATTCTCATGCTCCTTACCCTGAAAGCACTAGAAAAGGAAGATTATTAAAATGCTAAAAACGTGCGCATAATGTAACTTTAATTGTTGGATATCATGACGTACTTGAATGATGAGCTCTTGCAAATTTGAGCAACTATTGAGTAGACAAGACAAGCAGGCAGCAACAGGGATATTATTTATGGTCACTTCCAGTTTGAGAATCTTTACAGCTTGCAAATTATACTGGAGGGGCAAGCTGTCAGGTAAATCTAATCTGCTCCGTTGTAAGTACTGGAAAGAAGAAGAAAATGAGTGACACTGAAATTGCTTTTAGAAAAATATGAGTATAAGAGAAACAAATAAATAGAGGGATACAAAGTATAAATGCCAAAAATAACTAAAATTAATTTCCAGTATCCAAAAACTGTTTTGTAAAATTCACCATAAAGAAGGTCATCTTGTCATCTAGGACTAGATGCAAGGATTTAATTGTCAACATAGAAAAGAAAAATGTGATCTCACATTTCGCACATGTGTGCACACATATATGGTAGGGCTTTGTAGTTCTCTAAGAACAAACTTTAAGTTTGTTCTCACACATAAACACAGGCAGAGCTTTATTGTTCTCCAAAGACAATTTAAAGGGTGGCATAAATTGTTCATTTCAATCTACATGTTAAAAAATATATATGAACAAAAATTTACGCAATTGGAAAGCAAGCTACCCATCAAATGGTGCCTTCTGTCCTATATTAAATAGTTGTTCATTTTGAAGTCACTAAATGTATATATCATTTATGTATGTACATATGTATATATGTGAGCCTAGAAAGCAAAAACACTTCAACTGTAAAGTCATATCGTGTCAGACACATGTATCAAAAACTGTTGGAATTGAAGAATATAAAGCTGAATCTTCGAGATGAATTATGGCGAGATCCGTTGATCAAATCAACCGGATGATGGTTGGAGTGTGTTCTCCTTCCATTTGTGATGAACGTGGTATATTTACATGTTCAATTCCGACTTCGAATGAATGAGATATTCAAGTCCAAAGATTGCCTAATTCAAAGCCAAAAGGGACTAAATTTAGCTACAAGCATTTAGTCCCACATTGGCAATGTGATGGAAGTATATGGAGTATAAATAGAGAAAAATGAGACCAAAGGGTGTGCCCTTTGGGTACTTGGAGTTTTCGGGCGCGAATAGGAGGGAATTATGCACGTGCGTACACGCACGCGCGCCGGCGGCGGCGGCCGACCGGCCGGCGCCGGCGCCGGGCCGGGCTCGGGCTCGGGCTCGGGTCCGTGGTCCGTGCCTGGGCCTGATCTGAGTTCCCTACCTGGTTCTCTTTTTGAATCAGGGTTCATTAATCCAACCCGCCCGCAAAAGGATTCGAAAACTCCAACGGGTGTCCGTCCGCGCGCGACGGATCCGACCGTTCGCCAACCGCTGTCGGAAAACTGACAGAGCGGTTGATCGGTTGCGACGGTTCTCTGCCAAAATTCTTCAACCTTCCTACGTTCTCAACAGTGGGTGTTCCTCCAAAAGAGTAAGACAAATATTCATTTGAAATTTGTCATTATACCGCTGTTTTGCTAATCCTGTGTAGGTACTGGTTGACTACGGTTCGACCGTACGGTATTTGGTAGTGCTGTCCAAATACCGTGAAAAAGTGTTGTATCTTGGGAGACCAGCGTCCATTATCCCGTAAGCACCGGTGCGGGGGACGTAATTGTCTTAAGGAGATTCGCTGTAAGCGTACCTCACTTCAATTACTGTATAAGTGGACTAAGTCCTTTATACAGGGGATATACTTTATAGTATATCGAGATTGACTTAGATTCAGTCTAAGTGAAACTGTATAAGTGGATTAAATCCTTTATACAGGGGATATACTTTACAGTATATTGTGACTGACTTGGATTCAGTCTAATTGGTGCTTAAAACCAAGGAAGGAAATTGAAAGGTGGTTTCTTGAATTAAGGAACGTTCTTTGAACTGAAAACCTCCCACCTGATATTTGCCGACCTGGCCAATTAGATTGTTGATATCTCAGTGATCTTGATAAGTTGTCAGATTGATTCTTGTTAAGCAGAATACCCAACAATCTTAAGACAATTAGTATTGAAGTTACTAACTTCAGTTCTGCTTGAACTTGCAGAAAGATGTCTGATACAAATCAAGATACCTCCAGCAAGGCAACAAACATACCGCTCCAAGGTTTGATGCCTACTCCACTTCCTAACCCGAAGCCGGAGAAGCCAGGAAAGTTTGATGGCACAGAGTTCAAGAGGTGGCAACAGAAGATGCTCTTCTACTTGACCACTCTACATCTGGCCAAATTCCTGCAGGAGGATCCACCAGAACCCGGAACTGATCGGGACTCAGTCCTTGCAGTCGATGCTTGGACACAAGGTGATTTCCTTTGCCGAAATTATGTTCTTAATGGACTGGATGACTCTCTTTACAATGTCTACAGTCCGATCACTACGGCAAAGAATTATGGGCCAGTCTTGACAAGAAATACAAGACTGAAGATGCTGGTACCAAGAAGTTCGTCGTTGGACGATTTCTGGAGTACAAAATGGTGGATAGCAAGACTGTCATCAGTCAGGTGCAAGAGTTCCAACTTATCTTGCACGAGATAGAGGCCGAAGGTATGATTCTTCCTGAAACTTTTCAGGTTGCAACCATCGTGGAGAAGCTCCCCCCTGCGTGGAGAGACTTCAAGAACTACCTGAAGCACAAGCGAAAGGAGCTAAAGTTGGAGGATCTCATTGTGAGGCTTCGTATAGAGGAGGACAACCGCAAGTCCGAGAAAAGGAGCAACAAGAACTCCTACGAAGCAAAAGCAAATGTGATCGAGGACTCAAAGGGGAAAGCATCTACTTCCAAAAGCTTGAAGAGGAAGAAGCCTTCCCAGGGGTACAAAGGCAAGGCTCAAGACGGCAGAACCATGCGCTTCAAAGGGACCTGTTACATCTGCAACAAAGAAGGTCACAAAGCAAATGAATGCCGCAGCCGTCAAAAGAAGAACAAGAAAAGCCACCCACAAGCCAACATGACCAACCATGAATCACCAAGTCTTTCTGCTGTGGTGTCAGAAGTAAATCTGACAACCAATAACAAAGACTGGTGGGTAGACACGGGAGCTACCAGGCACATCTGCTCGGAGAAATTGTTATTCTCAGAATATCAAAGGCTAGAGCAAGATGAGCAATTATTCATGGGTAAT
The DNA here is from genome assembly GCA_038442645.1 of Agave tequilana. Classification (NCBI taxonomy): domain Eukaryota; kingdom Viridiplantae; phylum Streptophyta; class Magnoliopsida; order Asparagales; family Asparagaceae; genus Agave; species Agave tequilana. Next base: position 29,057 of record JAVJIF010022581.1, read on the forward strand.
TCAGCTTCCTCAAAGTTTGAAGGAAGGGCAAGGTCATCCTGAAATGGACATCGGGCAAAGAGCTTACTCTTAACAATGTCCTTCATGTTCCAGACATCCGAAAGAATCTGATTTCCGGATCTATACTTAGTAAGAAAGGATTAGAATTGTATTTGAATCCGACAAATTTGTACTTACTAAGGGAGGGATGTATGTGGGAAAGGGCTATCTTGTTGATGGACTTTTTAAAGCCAATGTTGCAGTGGTTGATAAAAAGTCCGTGTATTTGTACCCAAAGCTAATCAATAAAAGAAATTCTTCTGTTTATTTGCTTGAGTCTCCTAATTTGTGGCATGCTAGATTAGGGCATGTAAATTACAAGTCTTTAAAGAACTTGTCTAATCTGGGATATATTCCTAAACTCAACTTGGAAGAAATTCGCAAGTGTGAGGTTTGTGTTGAGGCCAAGTTGGCTAAAAATTCATTTCACTCAATAGATCGAAATACAGAACCTTTAGGGTTAATTCATAGCGATCTATGTGACTTGAAGTTTATGCCAACTAGAGGCGGTAAAAAGTATTTCATTACTTTTATCGATGACTGTACAAGATACTGTTATGTGTATCTTTTGAACAGTAAGGATGAGGCAATAAATATGTTTACAACATATAAAGCCGAAGTTGAGAATCAACTCAACAAGAAAATCAAGATTCTAAAATCTGACAGAGGCGGAGAATATGAATCAAATGATTTTAGTGAGTTATGTGCTAGTTTTGGTATAATACATCAAACTACAGCACCATACACTCCTCAGCAGAATGGAATTGCTGAACGGAAGAACAGAACTTTGAAGGAGATGGTTAACTCCATGCTCGTAAGTTCTGGAGCTCCGCAGAACTTGTGGGGGGAAGCTCTATTAACTGCAAATCATATTCTAAATAGAGTACCCCACAAGAAACTTGGTCTTATACCATTCGAGTTATGGCATGGAAGGACACCTTCCTACCATTACCTCAAAATGTGGGGGTGCCTTGCAAAGGTGCTAGCACCATTACCTAAAAAGACTAAGTTGGGAGCAAAAACTATAGACTGCGTATTCATAGGCTATGCCTTGAATAGTAGTGCCTATAGGTTTCTGGTTCATAAATCAGAAATACCTGATATTCATGTAAACATGATTATCGAATCTCGAGATGCTGTGTTTTTTGAAGATATCTTTCCGTACAAACGGGAAGCAGATAAGACTTCTGGGAAAAGAACACACGAGATGGCGTTCAGGGACGAAAGCCCCGAGGAACCAATTGTAAATGCGGAAATTGAACCAAGAAGAAGTCAGAGATCTAGAATCTCAAAATCTTTTGGTCCAGATTTCATAGCATACGCTATTGAGAGCGAGCCTCAAACATTTAAAGAGGCTATGTCAAACCCAGAAGCACAAATGTGGAAAGAAGCTATAAATAGCGAAATAGAATCCATACTAAGTAATCATACTTGGGAATTGGTAAACTTGCCTCCTGGAAGTAAACAAATTGGGTGTAAGTGGATTTTCAAACGAAAATTAAAACCCGATGGATCTATCGATAAGTACAAGGCTAGATTAGTAGCCAAGGGTTATCGGCAAAAAGAAGGACTTGACTACTTCGATACATATTCACCAGTAACAAGAATAACGTCCATTCGGATGTTGATTGCGATTGCAGTATTGCACAACTTAGATATCCATCAAATGGATGTCAAGACTGCATTCTTAAATGGTGAATTAAATGAAGAAATTTATATGGAGCAACCAGAAGGATTTATAGTCAAGAACCAAGAACACAAGGTGTGTAAATTGGTAAAATCCTTATACGGTTTAAAGCAGGCTCTCAAAACAATGGCATGAGAAATTTGATAGTGTCATGATCAAAGATGGATTCACTATCAATGAATGCGATAAGTGTGTTTACACTAAAACAGTTGGAGATGCATGTATCATTGTTTGTCTTTATGTAGACGACATGTTGATACTTGGGACTAATATTGAGATTATTAAGTCCACTAAAAGAATGTTATCCAACTGTTTTGATATGAAGGATCTGGGGGTTGCTGATGTAATTTTAGGAATTAAAATTACTAGAACACCAGATGGAATTAGTCTATCTCAATCTCACTACGTGGATAAGATGATAGAAAGATTCAAGGATCATGGGATAAAAGAGAATACAAATCCTTTTCTCCCACACGTCCACCTTCATAAGAATACAGGAACTGGAATACGCCAGTTGGAGTATTCTCAGATTATCGGAAGTCTAATGTATTTAATGAATTGCACTAGACCCGATATTGCTTACGCTGTAAGCAAGTTAAGTAGATATACTAGCAATCCTAGTGATCTACATTGGACCGCTCTACTACGAGTATTGGGTTACGTATCACATACCAAGGAATATGCCTTGAGATATGGAAAGTATCCTCCTGTACTGGAAGGATACAGTGATGCTAATTGGATTGCAGATTCTGAGGAATCAAAATCAACTAGCGGATACGTATTTACTCTAGCAGGAGCAGCGGTATCATGGAAATCTTCTAAGCAAACATGTATTGCCCGTTCCACTATGGAATCGGAATTCATAGCCTTAGATAAGGCTGGAGAAGAAGCTGAATGGCTTCGACAATTCTTAGAAGATATACCGTTATGGCAAAAGCCAGTGCCCGCTATATGTATACACTGCGATAATCAAGCAGCTATATCTAGGGCACAAAATGTTATATACAACGGTAAGTCTAGACATATTCGTCGTAGACATAATACCGTGAAGCAGTTGCTCTCAAATGGAATTATCTCTATTGACTTTGTATCGTCAAAGGATAATTTAGCGGATCCGCTTACTAAAGGTTTAAGTGGAGAGCGTATAAACTGCGCATCGAGGGGAATGGGTCTAAAAGCCTAACCTTACCGAGTCAGCTTAATGGAAACCTCACTTAGCGACTGGAGATCCCACGGACTAAGTTCAAGAGGAAAAAACTAGTTATGATTGACTCAGCAAGTAAGCACTTGGGAGCTTGACTCCAATCCATTCCTATGGTGCACATAAGTGCTTTTCTACAAGTGGGTAAGGATAAGCTTAACGCTTTTAATGATGCCTATATCTTGTTACTAAACAAGTGGAGTAGAGTAGACTACTCTAATAGGTCCTCACTTATGTGAGTATAGAGTTGGGTCGGCTCTTTGGGAATCTCTATGGAGGCTGTTATTCTGTAACGCCCCGATCCTGGCGGATACGGAGACATTACTGCAACGTATATACGCAAGTCAGAAGTACCTTCACGTATATACGCTAAGCATCAGTACAGGCAAGAATCAGAGTACGGAAGCAAGTGGTGCATATACATTCAACATATGAGTACAATTACAAAGTTATCACCAGAGGTGATCCAATATTACATGAATATTATATCACTAACATGCGCAATTGCGAGATTACAAGCAGATGTACATGGATGAATAGTACAAAAGGCACTCACGAGTTTACTAAAGGAAACTCGAGAGGCACACAGGAGGCCTGGAAGGATAAGACTCTGGACGGTCTGCTGGAGATCCACGCTACCGCTGCGCCACTCTGATCAGCAACTGGGAGAATCCACACGCTCCAATCACCATGACCTGGACATGAGAATCCAGGGGAGTCAGATGAAACTCCCCAGGCGAGTGGTGAAGTAAAAGCCAAGTGGCGAGCAAGGGTAAGCACATGTATAGTGATAAAACCAAATAAAGCCGAGGGCGAGCAAATCTAATTGTATGGTTTCAGATCACGGCTCCATAAGACTAGTACGTCGAAGGAATAATCCAAACAAGGAAACCCTCATCTATATACCCTTATCTTATGTCACCATAATCTAAGCACATACAACCAGACTGCACTCAGGGCATGATAAGAAAATAAACAGGAGGCAGGTGGATACAAGGGATAAAGCAGAGTGTGAGCAGTTAATATAATCATAAAACCGGAAATCCGAAGTAAAACCAGTACAAGCAATATGGTAAGACATATCACAGATTCATAGCCGTTTAAGCTGCAGGCTTCAGTATGCGTCCCATTCCACATACCTCTACTTACAACTTAAAGAGCCAGTTATTATCTTGACACTTATTATTACTCGTCTTACCCTGATATCTAGCTATGTGAACTAGCGTCCCAGCACACATAGATCCATATCCGAGTAAAGCAAGGTTGTTATTGGAAACCAGCGGGGGTATCAACGAACTATGTTTACAGTGGGTCCCGTACATACCCGGGACCACGGCCCAGGATTGTTCCGTTGCTTGGTGACGGAACCTGCCGCAAGGCTAACAGGAGGGACTTATGTATGCCCTTATCATGATTCAGGAGGAGGGAGCCAGCACTCCCCTCTGTTGCCTGGAGGCCCACAGGTCAGACCGGAAGTTTTAGTTGCACAACATGCCTAATACCACTGTAAACCGAACACATATTGATAGCCGCATGTTTCCCCCGACCCGATGCAAGTTGTTCCTTTTATGATTTATTAGGTTAATTATCAATTTACGGGAATAACAGGAACAGGACATGATCAGGAATTCAGGAGTTCAGGTCACTGTATATAATACAGGATAACAGGTCACTGATCATGATATAGGATATCAGGTCACTGTACATAGTACAGGATAACAAGACAGGGTTCCCGTAAATGTGATAATCACAGGTCAAGTATATCATGCTGGGTGTCAAGTGATAGCATGACAGGATGATGATATTTGGCAGGTGACAAGTCATGTCAAGAGATTGATAATAATCCGGTGGCAAGTCATATCATAACAAGGGGCCTTGCCAAGAAGTAGCATGTCAGGTGTTAGGTGATAACAAGTCAATTGACAGGTGATATACATGTGTTAAATAGTAACATGCATAAATGACAGGTATGAAGAAATGACACGGTGGTAGAATAGTAGCTGAGCACAACAAAGCGGAGCTGAGCAAGCTGGAAGTACAGACAGCAAACAGTATTTAACACTGGAGCGTCTGGCGAGGTTACCGGGACGACTCGACTGAAGTACGAGCGGTAAATCGGAAGCAACTCGCCTAGACGAATCTAGTGGTAAAGCGCTGAACGCTGATCATGATAACCAGGCGGAGCTGAACAAGCTGGAGGCACAGGCAGCGAACAGAGTTTAGACACTAATACGCTCTGCGAGGCTACCGGGGCACTCGGATTAAGATACGAGTGGAGAATCCGGCAGCAACTCGCCTAAACGAGTTTAGTGAATAAAACACTGAGCGCTAAGCATGCTCACCAGGCGGAGCTGAGAACCTGGCGATCCCATCACGCCTCTTTCGAGACAGTGAGGGACCGGAGGCTGACTGAGAGAGACCTGCCGGTCCCAATCACCTCTCTTTCGAGATAGTGAGTGACCGGAGGTTGAAGGATCTAGAAGCCAAGTATGGTATAAGGCAGTACAATACATTGCAGGCATGGTATATGTACAAGAAGAAAACTACCCTAGTACAAGCATTCGTCACAGAGCAATACATGTCCAGATATTGGCACTCGGCCATACACAGAACAGGACTCAGCCCAATACAAAATACATGGAAACATAGAATAAAATACATGTCGACCCGACGAAGCGGGGAAACCCAAGTGGAGGCGAGAGCGAGAACACTCGCCTAAATCACCGGAAAGCCGAAAGTCTGGAATCCATGGAACTCGCGCACGCGCCATAAAATAGTATATATTTATGAGGAGAGAGAAAGTGAAGAGGAGAGAGAAAGAGTTAGAGAGAGGAAGAGGGAGAAACTTAGAGAGAGAAAGAGACTCAGGGAAACGCGGGTTTGGGAAGTGAAACGCGAGGGTCGCAGACGCGGGAATCACAGACGCAGGAATAGCAGACGCGGGGTTCGCGTCGCAAGAATAGCAGACGCGGGATAGCAGACGCGGGATTCGCGTCGCATAGATGCCTCAAACGCGAGATCTGCGTTCAAGTGCGGACGCGAGGGAAACGCGGACGCGGACGTGGGTTCTGCGTCGCGTTAATACAGAAACGCGCGGAACGCGTTAAGGGATTGCCTAGACGCGGGGTGAGATCCGCGTTAGGAAAGTCTTGGCGAGGAAATCACTCGCCGACAAGATTCCTTGCTGCGCCCGACGAAGGGAAGTTCGGCCCCAATCCAAAAGGAGGGTACCGGCCCTAAGTCTTGCCAACGGAGAAGAACGCGGCCCCAATCCAAAAGGAGTGGCCGGCTCTTGAGTCTTGCCGACGAAGAAGAGCACGGCCCCAATCCAAAAGGAGTGGCCGGCTCTGAAAGAGTCATGTCCAAATGGAGAAGACGAACAGGAAGAGGAACCAGGAAGAGAGAGAGAGAGAGAGAGAGAGAGAACTCAGGTGAGAGAGAGAGAGAGAGAGAAAGAAAGAGAGAGAAAGTCAACAGAGAGAGAGAGAGAGAGGGATGAAGGCAGGAGAGAGAAAGAGAGGGAGTGAGAATAGGAAAAAGAGAGAGAGAGAGATTCAGGAGAAGGGGGCTGTTGCCCCCCCTTCTTCCCGCTCACGCACAGGGGGCTTCAGCCCCTGGCCGGAACAGCCGCCGGCCGCCGGCGAAGCGCCGGCGGCGCGGTAGCACTGGGGTGGCCATCGGCCACCCCACAGGGGAGCTAGGGAGGGGCAGCAGCCCCTCCCTCCAACAGAACCACGGCCTGGCTCTGCCAGGCCGTGGCCTGGCCGGGGTTCCAGCCGCGGCCAGGCACCCACGCGGCGCCCAGGGCGGCGCCGTGCGTCGCCGGAGAAGGGGGTGGCGCGCGGCCACCCCAAGGAGGAGGGGGGGAAAACAAGGAGAAGTTGGGTTTTGAGGTAGTGGTGGAAATGATGATTTGGTTGTTGATTTGAGGTGGTGGAGGAGAAATTGGGAGGTATGGGAGGAGGAGGAGATGTAAGTGGTTGTGGTGGTGGTGTTTGGGTGGAGAAGGAGGTGGTGGTGGAAGTGATTTGAAGAAGATGATGATGAAGAAGAAGAAGGTGGAGATGGTGGTGACTTTTGAGGAGGATGGAAATGGTGGAATTGTTGGTGTTGGAGGAGAGAAACTTGGCCGCCGGAGTTGAGGTCCTCGCCGGTGATGGTGGCCGGAACGCCGGCGGTGATGGCGGGTGGAGGCGTCGGCCTCTCCCATGGAGAAGAAAAGGAGAAAGGAAAATGAAAAGAAGAGAGGAAGAAAAGGAAGAAAAGAAATGAAAGGAAGAAAAAGAAAAAGAAAAAGAAAAAGGAAAGTGATTTGATGGGTGGATGGGAGAGGGAATTAAATGAGAGAGGGGTGGTTGTCTCCACGTGGGGGAGATGGCTGCGGGGTTGATGGGAGAAAAGAAAGAAAAGAGAGAAAGAAAAGAAAGATTGGAAAATAATAATATTATAATATGGCCCGAAAATCGACTGTTCCAGAAAAATCCCCAAAAATACCCGGAGGTAGAAAACGTCATCCTGAGGAAAAATATGAAATCAGAATTCCAAAATAAAATCCCATTTTCAAATTAAAAATCTGGAAGTCAGCCGCCGATACCGGCCCACACCGGGTCGGCCGGATTTTGATAAATTCTGAAAAATCCCAGAAAATGTATTAAAGAGTAAATATGATTTTAAGAAGTAAGGTGAAAGCGGAATTCAGAAATTCAATCCCGATAGTCCCGGAATCAACCAGCGATACTGGCCGATACCGACTCCGGTGGAATTTCCATAAATTCATAAAATCCTTAGAAAAAGGTATTTAGATAGGAAATGTGATTTTGAGAAATAATGTCTAAAGACACTTTTAGTAATTCCAATTAGTTATAAATTAAAAATCTGGGAATCAGTCAGCGGTACTGGTCGACACCGGTTTTGAAGATTTTCAACTTAATTCAGGAAAATTCCAGAAAATCATAGAAAATCCAAAATATTGGAAAACAGTATTTAAAACTGAAATCGGTCAATTTGGAATAACAAAAAGATCAAATTGAGAAGTCTACTAGGATCGAGTCCCCGGTTCAGACTAGGGCTGACTCCGAGTTCACAAATCCCAATCCAAGACAAAACATTCATATGAATAATTCATAATACAAAACAAATACAAGAAGTAAATCGAAAAATACGATCAAAAAATACGAATACGCAACTAAGTACGTATTCCGGGAACGAGGTGTTACATATTCCCTAAAGATACTCTCTGAAACTAAGAATGTCCAGGGCCAAAACGGACACAACAGAGAACCAAAGTTGATTTGGAAAGTCACTGTGTGAAGCTTGTTGACTAGGCTTACACTAACGGCTAACAGTTCAAGACCTAGTTCACTGATTAGCCAGTAAGTCCGATAAAGCTTTCACTATGGAAGGTTCAAGACCTAGTTCACCTATCCTTATGCAGTTTCTTTTCTCAAGTACCTTACACAATAGAGTCAGTCTCTTTGTGTGTCATTTCCTTGAATCTCCATTCATTGTGGGGGATTGTTGGAATTGAAGAATATAAAGCTGAATCTTCGAGATGAATTATGGCGAGATCCGTTGATCAAATCAACCGGATGATGGTTGGAGTGTGTTCTCCTTCCATTTGTGATGAACGTGGTATATTTACATGTTCAATTCCGACTTCGAATGAATGAGATATTCAAGTCCAAAGATTGCCTAATTCAAAGCCAAAAGGGACTAAATTTAGCTACAAGCATTTAGTCCCACATTGGCCATGTGATGGAAGTATATGGAGTATAAATAGAGAAAAATGAGACCAAAGGTGTGCCCTTTGGGTACTTGGAGTTTTCGCGCGCGAATAGGAGGGAATTATGCACGTACGTGCGTACGTGCACACACGCGCGCCGCCGCTGGCGGCGGCGGCGGCGGCCGGCCGGCCGGCGCCGGCGCCGGTGCCGGTGCCGGGCTCGGGCTCGGGTCCGTGCCTGATCTGAGTTCCCTACCTGGTTCTCTTTTTGAATCAGGGTTCGTTAATCCAACCCGCCCGCAAAAGGATTCGAAAACTCCAACGGGTGTCCGTCCGCGCGAACGGATCCGACCGTTCGCCAACGCTGTCGGAAAACTGACAGAGCGGTTGATCGGTTGCGACGGTTCTGTCCGAACCGTCGCAACTGCTGGGATTTGGCGGACGAGAATACCCCTCCGGAGCGCTATAAAAAGCGCCCCAGGGGTTCATTCTCAGACACACAAAACTGAGATTCCTTTCTCTCTTCTGAAAGATCTCACTCTCTCTCTCTCTAAAGTTCTGACTCCGTTCTGAACTGGGCTCCAGCGAAGTAGGACTTCCAGGGCGACTTCCAACAGCGAAGTGGGAATCCACGATTTCCAGAAGTGACTTCCAACGAAGTGGGAATCCGCGACTTCCAAGTGAAGTGGGAATCCGAAGCTACTTCCTAAAGGAGATTCTGCCAAAATTCTTCAACCTTCCTACGTTCTCAACAGTGGGTGTTCCTCCAAAAGAGTAAGACAAATATTCATTTGAAATTTGTCATTATACCGCTGTTTTGCTAATCCTGTGTAGGTACTGGTTGACTACGGTTCGACCGTACGGTATTTGGTAGTGCTGTCCAAATACCGTGAAGAAGTGTTGTATCTTGGGAGACCAGCGTCCATTATCCCGTAAGCACCGGTGCGGGGGACGTAATTGTCTTAAGGAGATTCGCTGTAAGCGTACCTCACTTCAATTACTGTATAAGTGGACTAAGTCCTTTATACAGGGGATATACTTTATAGTATATCGAGATTGACTTAGATTCAGTCTAAGTGAAACTGTATAAGTGGATTAATCCTTTATACAGGGGATATACTTTACAGTATATTGTGACTGACTTGGATTCAGTCTAATTGGTGCTTAAACCAAGGAAGGAAATTGAAAGGTGGTTCTTGAATTAAGGAACGTTCTTTGAACGGAAAACCTCCCACCTGATATTTGCCGACCTGGCCAATTAGATTGTTGATATCTCAGTGATCTTGATAAGTTGTCAGATTGATTCTTGTTAAGCAGAATACCCAACAAAAACATGTATCAAACACGATACCTTTATTTTTAATGTACTTTCTAGAATTTGTTGTGTGTCAGTGTATCATGTCATATTGTGCCCGTGTTGGTGTATCTACCGTGCAACATAGATGTGTGCATCTTGTATAGTTATATGTAGATATATCTATGTACACGCGTGTGTGTGTGTGTGTTATATGTGGATATGTGTCTATGTATGAATGTATATATGTATTTGTGTATGCATATTGTATTTTATGTATTTACATATTTTTGCATGAGTGCTTGCGTGCGTGCGTTTTAAAGTGGCCCTAATGTTATTCTACCTAAGGACTCTTTCCTAAAATCCGTGGATCATCCAAAATGCATGGATCTTTACAATTCACTATGATCTTCATTTTATAAAATACTTAAATATAAAAAAAAACAAACAAATTTATTGTTAAGATCTCCATATTTGTAAATACTTTTATGTCTGTGTTTGTTACTTATTATAAAGGCTCATGATTATCAATAATGTATTCTTAATTTTGAAAAATATCAGTTTTATTGCTAATATAAGGCTCTTTGAATTTAGCGTGAGGTAAGTCAAGCATTCAGTTTAGTTGGAAGTGATGCCCATATGAGGTCACAATTGCAATCATATATGGCTTATGTGTAATTATAAAAGAATAAATAAGCAAAAAGTATACAACTGCAGATTCCTAAATATAACATTGACACACAAACAGTTCATGGCCAAGAAGAATAAATCTTTAATAGACGAATTGCTTGCTCAAATAGACGGAAAAAATTGAAGGACCACGTGATGTGAAACGGAGGGTGCGTGTCGTATAGGGAACCAGTGATATAATCGAACTCGTCACGTTTCACCAAATAAAACGATCTTCGGCAGGAAAGCAATTAAAAACTAATAATGTTGCAAATGGATCAAAATAAGATTGTAAGCGTAGTGTTGTATATTTTTAATCTCAATGAAATTAACAACAATACCTATATTATGTAGGATATGTTCTAAAGTCAATATCAAAGTAAAGCAATCACAATTTACAGATTCACACATCTCACGATAAAGGGGATAGCATGAAATAAGGATAATACTTTAGAGATGATTTAACTGATGCATAATCTAATAATTAGATTGCGTTGAAATAAACTCATAGAAAAGAACTCGCTATCGTATTCTGATAAGGATGTAAATAACTCAAAGGTAGACATGAAAAATCGTTGTTTGGTGCAGTGAAGTGGTGGTCGATGGACTCGTGGTTGAAAGAAGAGGGACTGTAGTTGTTGCTGCTGGATTCTGCTGCTACTGCTGCTGGATTCTGCTGCTGTAGGCGCTGCTGTTGATGGATTTTTTCTGCTGCTATCGCTATATTTTATTGCTGCTGCTTCTTATGCTTTTACTTCTGCTGGCTGCTGTTGCTGCATGCTGCTGCTACTTTTGCTGCAATCTGTTGATGCTATTTCTGTTGTAGTTACTGATGACAGTAATGTTATAAAGGAGGGGTTGTACGAAATAGAGAAGAGGCTAATAAGAGGGAAGAGGATAAGGAGAGGAGAGAGTAGTAAGACTTGTAAGAGGAGATTAAATTTTAGCTTTCTTCATTATCATATATTAGATAGAGGAGGAAGAAAGGAGATGCAGACAAGAGACATTCTTTGCATTCAACATTCATCCTCCCAAACAAGATACATGTAATGACCTATATAAGCATACATCCACAACTTCCCGCTACAAGCAATAACCATTACCACACTCATAACTACACACAACTACTACACATCTAATAACTACCCACTACCACCATTCACACACAACTGAAATACATGCAAATACAAAATAAAATACAAGTAAATACAGTAAAAAATACACTAAAATACAAATAAAAGTGAAGCTAAAATGTCCCCATCAATTCTCCCCAGATGGGAGAGAACTCGACCATGTCGAGTCGACTGCAATCTGCTCTCTTTCTACTGTAAGTTTATTTCTTGCACCTTAGATTGCTAGTCAAGCTGCATCATAAATTCATCATCTAAAATGTTATCAATTTTCTCTGCTGTATAGGATGAATATCTGAAAGTGGAAAAGTGAAGGACTCTCAAAAATTGGCTCAAGATAAAGCTCATCAAACAGTGAATTGTTTATGGATAATCAAGACGTTGTAAATCACTTAGTCTTCAATATTGAAAATAGAACTGATGCCAAATCTATAACATAAATATTGTAATTTAGATTCTTTTAAGATTTAAAAAGTCCAGCACTACGAGCATGCAAATCTTTAACAGTTTCCTAGAAAAACTATTTCGGACGAATCCGAACAAAATTGTCAACACTAAAAGTTCTAAATTCCTTTCCTGATGTCAGAGCATAGCATATAGTTAGCGTTGCTTGTTCAAATGTATCACTGATTTTTCATGTGTAGAACTTGCATGTGTGTGATAAAATATAATGCAGACTCAGATGTTTAGACCTAAAATGCAAACTCATAAACTCTAAAATGAAGTGCAGTAGAGAACTTAACTTAGTGCCTATCATTACTAAAGAGTCTTCCCAAAAGATAGTCAATGAACTTTAACTCTCTATTGGATATTAAAATTTTAGGCACTTGGTTCAGTGGTCATCAATATACACGATCTCGATCAAAAGAGATTATCAAGCGAATCATCCTAACTGTGTGTGGCAACTTACCTGTTATTTTAACGACGTCAAGTGAGATCCTAACAGGTAACGTTTGAAGGAAAGCACATCTAGGTTTAACTGTAATGACAGAAAAGTTTATGATATGTAGAACATTAGTTTCTTCCATAACGGTACCCTTCAAATCTTCGGTTATAGGTTGACCATAGATGGTAAAATCCCTAATCTGTCCTACATCCTTTGTCATTATATAGTTCCAAAACTTGTCCTATAGACATGGATGTTTATTGGGATAAGGAATTGTGGTTTGCCCTCTAGTGACAACTCATCAACCTGCTTTTCAAATTCAGTTTTCTCGATAGGATTCAACCTAAGGTGTGGCAAGTCAGGAAGGCTAGCCTCCGGTGTTAAGTCAACATGTTGGATATCACGTGTCGGTGGTAGCTTGTGCAGGAGGTCTTCAGACAAGACATCATCAAACTCCATAGTTACAGGAGTGACTTCGGAGAGAAACATAGTATTGTCTTCAGGAAAGACATCACTAAACTCCGTAGGCAGTAGGATCACCTCGAGAGGACTCGAAGTACTAGATTTCTCAATGTCATCACCCTGTATTTCTTCGTCAGAGACATAGTTTTCAGGTTCTTTCACCTGGTAAATGAATTCTTCAGAGTCAGCTGACTCTGTTATAGACAGCTTATCAGTGGCAACTATGAATGAGCTTGGTGTCGGTAGTAGAGGAGGAAGGTGCTGACGACTAAGACAGATAACGACACTAGGAGTTGGCAGTAAAGGAGGAAGGGACTCTGAATTTGTAACAGATGGTTTCTTAACTTTAGTTACTATGACTGGCCTTGAACAGTTGACCACAACGTGTTCATAACCCTGACACTTGTTACCCTGAATTGCATGATGATAAGAGTGAAATCACCTAGGGGGGTGAATAGGTGATATGGCTAATCTAGAAACTAAATGCAAAAATTAAAATAAATTTGCAACAACACTTAGTACAACCAACGAGTGTAACTGAATTCCCCGTGAAAGGCTCTGGACTAACTCCTCTTGATTCCTCCGAATAAGAGTTGAGGTGCTATATGAAGCTCTCGTGGTTAAGTACAAGTGAGGCACACAAACACAAGCCAAGCATATAATGGATATATAACACTATGAAGGATGCAAGGCACAACACAAGCAAATATGATATGAATGATATGAATGAAGCAATGCACAACATAAAGTAAAGAGAGAGAGAGAGTTTAGAGTCAATGGATCAAACGCAAACAACAAGATGTGTTTCGAGGTTCGAGCCCCTAGCTCTACGTCCTCGCCTTCACCGAGAATGATTTCTAATCCACTAACTTGTCCACCGAGGGAACCTCCACCGAGGAGGATTTGTACAACCGGGAGTACCGAACTCCTCTCTCAACCAATACAACCTCCACCGAGGCAAACAATCACCACCTCACACAAGAGGGGTAGGCCCTTAGCCAAACAACCACAATCCACCTCGCCAAGAGGGATACAAATACCAACTCCACCTCTCACAAGAGGGAGTACACCACAATCTCAACCTCTACCAAAGAGGGAGCAAACACCACTCCAATCTACCTCTACCAAAGAGGGATACAATAAATCAAGGAGGGTACAACAAGTGATATATCTCAACCACAAACCAAATCTTTTTCCCACAAACAAATGATCCTAAATAGATAGGATAGGAGATATAGCTCAAGTGTGGAAAAACAAAGTGTTTTGATCAAAGAAATTCTCTTTGGGAAAATACCAAAATAGATATAGAAATTTCAGATCAAAACTAATTCCCAAAAACCTAATTTCTTTGAAATAAACAAAACACTTTAAAACAAATAAGATGGATCTTTTGAGCTCTTAAACTCTTTGAAAACTTGTTTTAAAAAATCAGAGAATAAAGAAATTTTTCTTGTAAAAAATCTTGGCCAAAATCCCAAAGGAATGGGGTTATATAGGCCCAAACAGAAAACTAGCCGTTGGCTGTTTTTACAGCCAGATACGGCTGGCGGTCGACCGCCCGGTCGACCGCTAACGGTCATATTTTTTACCATTGGTTGCCTGCGGTCGACCGTCCGGTCGACCGTAGAAAAACAGAGAGCAGAGCTCTATGGTCTGGTCGACCGCCCGGTCGACCGGCCCAAGTGCCAGCCCAACGTGCACAGCTCTGTGCACGTCGGTCGACCGATCGGTCGACTGACTCTGGGTCCGGTCGACCGCCAGAGCCTGTCAGGCACTGTTCTGGGTCAGAAAACAGGGTTAAAAATTATTCTAAAAATTCCCATAAATCTTCTAAAAATCCACAAAAATAGTTTTATCATTTTACATTGAAATATAAACTTGTGTTAAATATTTCAACACAAATTTCAAACATTTTGAACCATTTTTGTGTCTTACAAATTTTGTCAAAAATCAAAACCTGTATTTTTTCAAACTTAGATTTTTCAATAGGAAATCTGATTTTTCCTAAAACTCATAGAAATACAAAAACATGATACTTAAACACTTTTAGGCATGTTGCATATGGACATAAGTCCAATATACATGAAACATATACATATCATAGTTTTTGTCTTTAATTCCAAAATAATGTTTTGTTAAAAATACCAAAACACAAAACCTCATGAATAGGCATACCAAAATAAGTTTGTTTAGGAAGTTAAGCATGCATGTATATAGAACACATCTAATATACATAAAATCATGTAAACTTGTATAGATACTAACTATTCATGAAAACCAATATCGGTTAAACCAAAAACCGAAAACTGAAAAAACATGAAACGTGTGTGTGTTGTGAACTTGAGCATATCACACTATCTAATCTTTATACATGGATCTAAAACACAAACTAAATTAGGATACCTAAGTCTTCTTGTAGAGCGTCGTCTCTAAGCTGACTCGATACAAAACTCCGTGATCCACCGAGCAAGACTCCAATGAGTGCAATGTATGATCTTGATGCTCGAGCTCTGGAATCACCATGTGAAAGGCTTCAAAACTCCTTTGTTGAAGCAATCACCAACTAATATCTTGATTAATGATCTGAAACTAAACATCACAAGATTATTAGTAAACATAACTATATGAGTTAATCATCATCAAAACTATAGTGGAAGGCCACAGGGCCAATAATCTCCCCCTTTTTGATGATGACAAAACTCATGGAGTTATATATGCATGGATTAAAGTTAAGTTTCAAAGAAGCTCCCCCTTAACTCATGCATAACAATAAATAAATAAATATGCAATGAAAATTAAACACGAAAATGCATAGACATGCATAAAACAATGAACCATGGTCTTGATATCAATTAAACGGTAAAACTCTATTAAAGCTCTTGATACCAAAATAAAAACACGTTCTTTAAATAAAGCTCTTGATACCAATTAAACGATAAACTAATAAATAATAATATGTTTCTAGATAAACAAAACATGCATATAAAAACATGCATATAAAACTCAAATAATTCTCCCCCCTTTTGTCAATCATCAACAAAGGGGTCACAAACAAATAAAAAATGTTCCCCCCTTTTTGTCTAAAACAAAAAAATGATACAATGAGGGGTGACAAACAATTAAGATACCATTTAACAAAACATTTTGATACCAATTGAAGTGAACATATACCAATTGTGAAGTAAATAAGGCATTGATACCAATTTTGAGAAAACAAATAAAAACTTGATACCAATTGAAAGTATTCAAAAAAAATCTTGATACCAATTGTAAATATTTTTCATTTTGAACATATGATACCAAATGAAAGCATACATACACAAAAATAATATATGAGTATACAAAAATGTCAATATTGATACCAATTGAAAAGATCCAATGATACCAAATGAAACAACAATAATATCAAGTGTATATCTCATATTTCCTACCACCCATTTCATGCTCAAGTTAAAAATGATTTTCAATAAAAACATACAAGGCATGGTCTCCCATCCAACCGCCCTTGGAAGGTAGGGGTTTTCAAAAATAGGTTTGAAAAATAGCGTGTGTTTGAAAAACTCTACCATAACAAAGAATCTCGCAACTAGTTATATGAAAAAACTTGTAAACTAGTACGAAATCCTTCAAGTAAGGAATAAAACAAAAAGTATTTTTCATGAAATACATGTAAATCACATGGCACTAAACACTCGAAGTCCATAAAGCCCATACATACTCATGAAAAAAAACATAACCATGAGAAACATTTAAATGAAGTGAGTGTACAAGTGTTATGTGACACAAATAATCATGAAAATAGACATTCAAGCTCAATATTCCTCAAAACATGAAAATCATCAAAACTCGATTTCTTCAAGGCATATGTATGTCAAGTATAAACTAAAGTATACATACATATCCAAAACATAACGAGTCCACAAATGTATATGCATTAAGGTACGTGACTCAAAGGATGTATATGTATAATTAATAGTTTAGACAAGATGGATATATACATGAAGTGAAAACACATGATTATAAAACATGTCCAAAAATGGAGAATACAAGTTAAAATGCATGGATCATCAAAACTAGACTATACTATCACATCTAATGGGTACAAATAAGCATTCAAGCACAAACATATAATGATTTATTTGTGGTCCACTATATGTACAAGTATATATCCTAGTCTTAATGAAAACTAACATTTAAACATATATTCAAATCATGAAGCATAAAATAAGGTCATAAACACACATATGATCATTATGTATATGCATGTGCATCAGATCTAGGAGATACATATTAGTTAAAAATAAAGTGAGAACACATAGATATAGGTCCATATTAAACATGGGTGTCTCAAATAACTAAACATGTATATTATTAATCTAAATCACATGGCATAATCATAATGAGCATTAAAACATGACATGCTACAAATGAAAGTCATAATAAGCATGCAAACATAAACGGGAGTTAGAGATTGATACCAAAACCGATGAAGGTACTCTCTAGTTCTCCAAACCAAGGTGGTCCTCCCACCAAACTTCCCTTGAAAGTGATGCATTCAAATAGTAGTCTTTAGGCTCGGAACGCATCCACCTCAAGGCACCATAACTCTCACGTCATGCGAGAGCCCACACCTATATCAAATACAATAGGGGTGGTCTTTGGTACCCATACTCTTTTGGGTCCAAGGGGGTTAGTACCTTTTCTAACCCAAACAAATTTATTTGCTAAATTAGAATCATTTATACGATCATAACAAAATTTAGCAAGGTGGCCCTTACGTCCACAATGTGTACAAGTGTACACATGAGCATACATGTGATGAGTGTGATCGTGAGTAGCATGTGTATGCCGTGGAGGGTGTACATGCATAGATGGAACTTGCTTCTTTCGAAACAAAGATTCCAAACGTGTATGACTAGAAACACGATGGCTCAAAGTGGAGCCCAAACAATCCATATTCTTCTTAAGTAAAGATATATCATTTTCAATTAAAGAAGAAGTGTGGCATGCAATAGGTGAACTAGGTGAAGCTATCCTAGCATGGCAAACATGAGAATCAATATTATTTTGTAAAAATTCATTTTTCTTTAAACACATTTCTAAGTCCTTAGAAATAGAAGCAATTTTCATTCTTAAAGATTCATTTCTTTTTAAAACAATTAACTTTTGAAGACAAGTTTTCATTTTTCTTCAAAATTGTTTCACAATCATTATTTTTCAAAACTTCATTTTCTTTTAATGCAAGTTCAAGTCTAGATTTCAATGAATCTCTCTCATTAGAAATCTCAACCTTCTCTTGCAAAACCAACTCAAGTTTTAAAAATAAATCCTCTTTTTTTATTAATCTTACAAGTTTTCTTTTTCAAAACTTTATATTTTTCAAGGAGGTTTTCACAAACAATAGATAACTCTTCATTTAAAGCATTGGCATCCATACCATCATGCATGATCATCAAATGAAGAGCTAGCACTATCTAGTTGAGTATCCGAATGTACCTCAAGGGAGTCATTCCCTTGGACCATGAAGCATTGTGACTCGGATTCTCCACTAGATTCCTCCTCTTGTTGGATTGGCAATAGAAGCTTGGAGGTGGAGGTGGTCAACTTGTTCCACACTATAAAAGCGGAATCAAGGTTAGAAACAAGCATAAGATAATCTTTAGAAAGCGTACTTCTAATAACCTCAAGGGCTTGTGCATTGGCCCCTATATGATTGCTATTACCAAGATAACATTTCTTGGTAGCGGTAAGGAAAACATGCAAGCCTAGGGTTTTCAAATATATGGACATCTTAGTCTTCCAAATAACAATGTTGGAAGAATCAAACATAGGTGGGGTCATGAAGTCCATAAGTGTGTGCAAACAAATATATGTGCAAATGCAAATGATAGATTAGCTAACCAAGATCTCACTCCTAGGTTGTTAAACCAAGTATCAGGAGCGTAGGCTCTGATACCATTGAAATCACCTAGAGGAGGGGTGAATAGGTGATATGGCTAATCTAGAAACTAAATGCGGAAATTAAAACAAATTTACAACAACA
Source organism: Agave tequilana (assembly GCA_038442645.1). NCBI lineage: Eukaryota > Viridiplantae > Streptophyta > Magnoliopsida > Asparagales > Asparagaceae > Agave > Agave tequilana. The sequence continues at coordinate 48,190 of JAVJIF010022581.1, forward strand.
CTTAGTACAACTAACGAGTGTAGCCGAATTCCCCATGAAGGGCTCTGGACTAACTCCTCTTGATTCCTCTGAATAAGAGTTGAGGTGCTATATAAAGCTCTCGTGGTTAAGTACAAGTGAGGCACATAAACACAAGCCAAGCATATAATGGATATATAACACTATGAAGGATGCAAGGCACAACACAAGAAAATATGATATGAATGATATGAATGATGCAATGCACAACACAAAGTAAAGAGAGAGAGAGTTTAGAGTCAATGGATCAAACGCAAACAACAAGATGTGTTTCGAGGTTCGAGCCCTAGCTCTACGTCCCGCCTTCACCGAGAAGGATTTCTAATCCACTAACTTGTCCACTGAGGACTCCCACCGAGGGAACCTCCACCGAGGAGGATTTGTACAACCAGGAGTACCGAACTCCTCTCTCAACCAATACAACCTCCACCGAGGCAAACAATCACCACCTCACACAAGAGGGGTAGGCTCTTAGCCAAACAACCACAATCCACCTCACCAAGAGGGATACAAATACCAACTCCACCTCTCACAAGAGGGAGTACACCACAATCTCAACCTCTACCAAAGAGGGAGCAAACACCACTCCAATCTACCTCTACCAAAGAGGGATACAACACATCAAGGAGGGTACAACAAGTGGTATATCTCAACCACAAACCAAATCCTTTTCCCACAAACAAATGATCCTAAATAGATAGGATAGAAGATATAGCTCAAGTGTGGAAAAACAAAGTGTTTTGATCAAAGAAATTCTCTTGGGAAAAACCAAATAGATATAGAAATTTTAGATCAAAACTAATTCCCAAAAATCTCATTTCTTTGAAATAAACAAAACACTTTAAAAAAAATAAGATGGATCTTTTGAGCTCTTAACTCTTTGAAAACTTGTTTTAAAAAATCAGAGAATAGAGAAATTTTTCTTGTAAAAAATCTTGGTCAAAATCCCAAAGGAATGAGGTTTATATAGGCCCAAACAGAAAACTAGCCGTTGGTTGTTTTTACAGCCGGACACGGCTGGCGGTCGACCGCCACGGTCATATTTTTGACCGTTAGAGAGCAGAGCTCTCTGGTCCGGTCGACCGCCCGGTCAACCGGCCCAAGTGCCAACCCAACGTGCACAGCTCTGTGCACGTCGGTCGACCGATCGGTCGACCGACTCTGGGTCCGGTCGACCGGTCGGTCGACTGCCAGAGCCTGTCAGGCACTGTTCTGGGTCAGAAAATAGGGTTAAAAATTATTCTAAAATTCCCATAAATCTTCTAAAAATCCACAAAAATAGTTTTATCATTTTATATTGAAATATAAACTTGTGTTAAAAATTTCAACACAAATTTCAAACATTTGAACCATTTTTGTGTCTTACAAATTTTGTCAAAAACCAAAACCTGTATTTTTCCAAACTTAGATTTTTCAATAGGAAATCTGATTTTTCCTAAAACTCACAGAAATACAAAAAACATGATACTTAAACACTTTTAGGCATGTTGCATATGGACATAAGTGTTGGCCCAAAGGCCCATCACCTTAGTTTTGATGATGATCAACTCATGAAGTTATGTTTACTAATGATCTTGTGTTTAATTAGTGACAGATTCATTATCAAGATCTTAGTAGGTGCATAGCTCAACAAAGGATAAATGTCAAGATTTGGAGCTAGCACGGTGTGATCCAAGGAGCTTTTGGATCTAGCTTGGACCAAGTCAAGAAGATGAGAAGCCTTCAAGTGAAGACTTCAAGAAGATGAAGACTTGTGTCTAGGTATAAGATTTTGTTTTTGTTTTAGTTAAAAATGTAAAGGATAGATAGTTGGTGGATTGCTCAAGTATACATATACACACACACTCTTGATAGAATTGTTTTCATAAAAGATTTTTTAGTTTAGAAAAGATTTTTCATTTTGGAAAAATACAAGTTTAGTTTTTGGTGTTTCTCATATACTTATCTTTTAACCAAAATCATGTTTAGAGCTTAATGTCAAAAACATAGATATTTCTTCTTGATTGTGTAGTGGATCATATCCATACACACTATGCTTTAAAGTATATCTTGTTTTTGTATTTGATGAAGATTTGGAAAAACATGTTTTGGAAAAATATTATTTTGAAAAATACAGTTTTTATCATGAGCCAAATATTTCCAACTTACAAAATAGTCCATCTTTTTTAACATGCCTTGATTTTGTGCAAGCATGTCTGTTTATCAAAGTATATTGGTAAAACTATTTTTGTAGATTTTTATGTATTTTATGGGATTTTATTTGAACCAAAAAGACTAACTTTTTAATCCCAGAAAACTGTTTCAGGCTTCAGATAAGTCGACTTGCTCCTATATATAGTCGACTAATCCTGAAGTCGGCCGACCGGACCGGTCGACCGACGTGCACAAACGTGCACTTTGTGTACTGGAGGACGGCCGACCGTGCCGGTCGACCGCTCCAGAGAGCAGAGCTCTCTGGAAAGTTCGGCCGACCGTACGGGTCGACCGACAGAGAGTTGGACTCTCAGCTCCAGTGGGTCGGTCGACCCAGGCGGTCGACCGTGGCTCCAACGGTTAGAAATCCGACCGTTGGCGGTCGACCGCACGGGTCGACCGGCAGTTCTGACAAAGCCCCAACGGCTAGTTTTTGGCAGCCTATATTTTGGGGGTTTGTGGACTGTTTTGTGACAAGATTTTGGAGACTCTTAGAGCCAGTTTTTCTCATTCATTTCAGAGGTTTTTCTCCACAAAATTAGAGTCAATACTTCCATTAAAAGGAGAGTTTATCAAGAGTGTAAAAGAGATTTCTTGAGTTTTTCACCAAAGATTCTTTCCTTGTTTTCTCACACAAACACTTGAGCATCCATTGAGCTATTCATCTTATAGGAGTGTTGTAGTGAGAGCTTTTGTTGGTGATCAAAGTGTTTAGATCACCAAGAGATCATTTCTTGTACTTTGAGGAGGCGGACGTGTGTGTCCGCGTAGTTTTGAGTTCGGGTGCGGACTCGGTGGTTTGAGGTGCGGCCTCGGCGAGCTAGTGAGCTTGCGTTGTGTACGGGACTAGGGAGTCCGAGGGCTTGTAGGTGTTGCGGCACCGAGGAGAGATCCATTGGGATCTTGCATAGTGAAAATCCTTCGTGTGTCGAAGGCGGGGATGTAGAGCAAGTGTGCTCGAACCTCGAAACATACCCTTGTGTTTGCGATTGCTCACTCTCTCTCTCTCTCTCTTGTTTCTTATTATATCTTGCATACTTATTCTTGTCTTCATCTTTCATGCTTGATATATTGTGCTCATATTGTATACTTACTTGGGTTTTTGACTAACACTTGTATTTAACCAAGAGAGCCAACGCGGCACCTCAACCCATTCAAGGGGAATCAAGAGGAGTTTGTCCAGAGCCCTTCACGGGGAATTCGGCAACACTCTTTGGTTAAACGTGGTGTTTAGTATAAAAGATTTAATTAGGTCATAATTGTTTTTAGCTTCCGCATTATTTGCATCATTCATCATTAAGTGACCATTAGATTAGCCATCACCTATTCACCCCCCCTCTAGGTGAACCTTCAATTGGTATCAGAGCTTGGTACTCTGATTTGGTCTAACAACCTAGAGTAAAAGATCCTCATTTTTAGGCTAATCATAATATTTGTACACACACCATGGAGTTCATGTCACCACCCACCTTTGACATTCTTAACATCCAAATTTGGAAGGTTAAGATGTCTTTGTACCTCAAGGCCCTAGGCATTCATGTCTATCTTGCCACTACTAATAATGCATATTGTATAGATGGTAAGATTTTGAGGCTAATGTAAAAGCCCTTCATGCTTTAAAGTCTACCCTAGATGATGTCTATTTATCTAGAGTTTCTAATGTTGAATCGGCTTTTGTAATTTGGAACACCCTCCTCTCCCTTGACGAAAATGATCAATACTATGCGGGGAGCGATTCGGATGTTGGAAGCGACACCTCCAACAAGTGCTATATGGTCCAAGGGGATAACCCCCTTGAGGTAACTAGCGAATCCGAGGATGAGGATGTAGACATGTCATATGAAGAGCTCTCTACATTTTGTCAATTATTGCTTGAAAAATATGACATGATTAAGAAAGATAATAAAAATTTGAAAAAGAAACTTGATTGCATGCATGTAGAATATGATACATTTAGAAGTAACATTGCATGTTTAGAAAAAGAAAATAATGTTTTGAAAAATGAAAATATTTCCCTCATGTCTAAGTTAAATGATTTATGTGAAGGAAACACTATTTTGAAAGATAAAATTATTTTGGTGAAAAACAAAAATAAATTGTTTTGCAAGAAAACACTTCTTTAAAGAAGAAAATTTTTGAAAAAGAAAATGTTTCTAAAAAGAAGAAAAATGATTTTATTTCTCACTACTCTTTACATGCTACCATTGATGATAGTGAGATTAATATTTTGAAAGATAAAATTAATAATTTGAGTTCAACTTTGAACTCATATGCATTCAACCCTACTAGATTGGAGTCAATGTTTTCAAAGAAACAAACTCCACATGTTCATGCACATCATACCCATCATGCATATGCTTATGTTGCTCACCATGATCATTCACACACACATAAGCATCCTAAGGTGTACACATGTACACATTGTGGCCGCAAAGGCCATTTAGCAAAGTTTATTTTGATAAGATGCATCATTTAAATTTTGCTAATAAAAGATTTTGGGTTCCTTACAAGACTAACCCCAAAGGACCCAAGAAAATATGGGTACCAAAGCCCCCACCATTTGCTTTTGATGTAGGTGAGGGCTCTCACAAAACGTGAGAGGATTGGTGCTTGATGGTGGGTGCAATTGAACTAAAAGGACACATATTTGGAGCACCGCTATCAAGGAGGTTTGGTGGGACAACACCATGTTTGGAGCTTTGGAGTTGGTAACAATTTCTAAACTCCTATTTTATTTATGTACATGCTTATTCATTTGTGAAATCATATAGCATGTTCATGTTTAGGCTTTGTGCTTCATGTGGTAAAATCTTGTTTAGATGTAGTTTTTATCAAAACTTGTATTATACATGTACAAATAGTGAGTTACACGTGATTTATATATGTTTGCACTTCATGCTCATTTGTACCCACTATATGCACATGTATAGGCTAGTTTTGATGATTCTCATTTATACATGCTTTGCCAATTTTTATGCTTTACTTCATGTATATGTATTTTTAATTCAAATCTAATAAATATACATGTATACCCGTGAGTCTCTTACCTTCATGCAAATACATTTGATAGACTCTTTTATGTTTGGGATATGTATGTGTATTGATAGTTTTGGATAAATCATACATATACCATGAAGATTAGTGTTTTAATGAAAAATATTTTTCATGTTTTTGTTTGTTAAAAATGTGACTTATGATCTTTTTGAGCTTCAATGTCTCTTTACATGAAAATGCTATTTACATAACCTTTGAACACTCATCTTTTACTTTTCAAGATAATTTTGAGCTTTATGGACTATGAGTGCTTGAACTTTTATGTATTTAGTATGATTCATGAAATATATATGCTTTGATTTCATGTTTGAATGATCTTTAACTAGTTTTTCAAAAATTATTTAACTAGTTAATTGTTCTTCATTTGGTAGAGTTTTTCAAACAAAGCTTATTTTTCAAATCTATTTTTGAAAACCCCTACCATCTATGGGAGGATGGATGGGCGTGTATGCCTTGTAAGCTTAATTGACAAATCTTTTACCATGTGCATATCAAGGGATAGTAGGTTATGAGATATACACTTGATCTTATTGTCATGTCAATTGGTATCATTGAATCGTTTCAATTGATATTAATATGAACTTATTTTGTATATACTCATATTTTGTTTCTTATATATGTATGTATCAATTTCACTTGGTATACTCATTTCTCATACATATATATGATTTTCATGTGCTTAACTTACAATTGGCTCACATTTTTAAAAGCACAAAGTTTATGATGAAAAATAAAAATTTTTGGATCATTATGTTTACCATTGATATCAAAATACTTCAACTTCATATTTGTTAAATTTCAATTGGTATCAATATGATAATGATTATTTTCAATTAGATATCTTAAAATTTGATTGTTTTACAAGAGCTCTGATACCTTTAAAAATTTTGTTTAAGAAAAATTAAAAAAAAATGTTTTGGTATGTATTTCCTATATGCAAGGAGAGCTTAACATCTCTTCTACATATAGATTCATGTTGAGTATATTATAATTGAGGAGCTTGACAACTATTCTTTATATGATATACGTGTGTAGGGGGAGCTTCACATCTCCTCTTATGCATTACATAATATGTGTTATGTGAATTGGGGCTTGTCATCCCTTCTTCATGTAATGCATATGTGTAGGGAAGCTAACTTAGCGTCTTCTCTTCATGAATGTATATCGCATATAAATCCTTATTGATTGATTTGTATTACCCCTTCTTGATCTCTTTGTTTTTGACAAAAAGGGGGAGAAAAATTTGTTTAATTTGTTTTTACTTTGAACCCTTTGTTGATGATTGACAAAAAGGGGGAGAAGTATTTGAGTTTATATGCATGTTTTCATTGCTTAAGGGGGAGAAGTATGTGTCTTCCTTGTTAATTATGCATATATGTTTTTTGTATTGCAAATAGGAGAAAAAGATTTTGATTTATGCTTGTTGCATGTTTTATCTCCATACTTGCATACATATTCATGTGCCTCATTACCATATCTATTATTTATTTTGTATGCATGAGTTAAGGGGGAGCTTCTTTGAAGTTTTACTTTAATCCATGCATATATAACTTCATGTGTTTTGTCATCATCAAAAAGGGAGAGATTGTTGGCCCAAAGGCCCATCACCCTAGTTTTGATGATGATCAACTCATGAAGTTATGTTTACTAATGATTTTGTGTTTAATTAGTGACAGATTCATTATCAAGATCTTAGTAGGTGCATAGCTCAACAAAGGATAAAATGTCAAGATTTGGAGCTAGCACGGTGTGATCCAAGGAGCTTTGGATCTAGCTTGGACCAAGTCAAGAAGATGAGAAGCCTTCAAGTGAAGACTTCAAGAAGATGAAGACTTGTGTCTAGGTATAAGATTTTGTTTTTGTTTTAGTTAAAAATGTAAAGGATAGATAGTTGGTGGATTGCTCAAGTATACATATACACACACACTCTTGATAGAATTGTTTTCATAAAAGATTTTTTAGTTTAGAAAATATTTTTCATTTTGGAAAAATACAAGTTTGGTTTTTGGTGTTTCTCATATACTTATCTTTTAACAAAACCACGTTTAGAGCTTAATGTCAAAAACATAGATATTTCTTCTTGATTGTGTAGTGGATCATATCCATACACACTATACTTTAAAAGTATATCTTGTTTTTGTATTTGATGAAGATTTGGAAAAACATGTTTTGAAAAAATATTGTTTTCGAAAATACAGTTTTTATCATGAGCCAAATATTTCCAACTTACAAAAATAGTCCAATCTTTTTTACATGCCTTGATTTTATGCAAGCATGTCTGTTTATCAAAGTATATTGGTAAAACTATTTTTGTAGATTTTTATGTATTTTATGGGATTTTATTTGAACCAAAAAGACTAACTTTTTAATCCCAGAAAACTGTTTCAGGCTTCAGATAAGTCGACTTGCTCCTATATATAGTCGACTAATCCTGAAGTCGGCCGACCGGACCGGTCGACCGACGTGCACAAACTTGCACGCCTTTGTGTACTGGAGGACGGCCGACCGTGCCGGTCGACCGCTCTAGAGAGCAGAGCTCTCTGGAAAGTTCGGCCGACCGTACGGGTCGACCGACAGAGAGTTGGACTCTCAGCTCCAGTGGGTAGGTCGACCCAGGCGGTCGACCGTGGCTCCAACGGTTAGAAATCCGACCGTTGGCGGTCGACCGCACGGGTCGACCGGCAGTTCTGACAAAGCCCCAACGGCTAGTTTTGATAGCCTATATATTTGGGGGTTTGTGGACTGTTTTGTGACAAGATTTTGGAGACTCTTATAGCCAGTTTTTCTCATTCATTCCAGAGGTTTTTCTCCACAAAATTAGAGTCAATACTTCCAATTAAAAGGAGAGTTTATCAAGAGTGTAAAAGAGATTTCTTGAGTTTTTCACCAAAGATTCTTTCCTTGTTTTCTCACACAAACACTTGAGCATCCATTGATCTATTCATCTTATAGGAGTGTTGTAGTGAGAGCTTTTGTTGGTGATCAAAGTGTTTAGATCACCAAGAGATCATTTCTTGTACTTTGAGGAGGCGGACGTGCATGTCCGCGTTGTTTTGAGTTCGGGTGCGGACTCGGTGGTTTGAGGTGCGGCCTCGGCGAGCTAGTGAGCTTGCATTGTGTACGGGACTAGGGAGTCCGAGGGCTTGTAGGTGTTGCGGCACCGAGGAGAGATCCATTGGGATCTTGCATAGTGGAAATCCTTCGTGTGTCGAAGGCGGGGGTGTAGAGCAAGTGTGCTCGAACCTCGAAACATACCCTTGTGTTTGCGATTGCTCACTCTCTCTCTCTTGTCTCTTATTATATCTTGCATACTTATTCTTGTCTTCATCTTTCATGCTTGATATATTGTGCTCATATTGTATACTTACTTGGATTTGTTGACGAACACTTGTATTTAACCAAGAGAGCCAACGCGGCACCTCAACCCATTCAAGGGGAATCTAGAGGAATTTGTCCAGAGCCCTTCACGGGGAATTCAGCAATACTCTTTAGTTATACGTGGTGTTTAGTGTAAAAGATTTAATTAGGTCATAATTGCTTTTAGCTTCCGCATTATTTGCATCATTTGGCATTAAGTGACCATTAGATTAGCCATCACCTATTCACGCCCCCTCTAGGTGAACCTTCAATAAGTCCAATATACATGAAACATATACATATCATAGTTTTTGTCTTTAATTCCAAAATAATGTTTTGTTAAAAATACCAAAACACAAAACCTCATGAATAGGCATACCAAAATAAGTTTTTTAGGAAGTTAAGCATGCATGTATATAGAACACATCTAATATACATAAACCATGTAAACTTGTATTGATACTAACTATTCATGAAAACCAATATCGGTTAACCAAAATCGAAAACTGAAAAACATGAAACGTGTGTGTTGTGAACTTGAGCATATCACACTATCTTGTCTTTACACATGAATCTAAAACACAAACTAAACTAGGATACCTAAATCTTCTTGTAGAGTGCCGTCTCCAAGCCGACTCGATCCAAAACTCCGTGATCCACCGAGCAAGACTCCAACGAGTGCAATGTATGATCTTGACGCTCGAGCTCTGGAATCACCATGTGAAAGGCTTCAAAACTCCTTTGTTGAAGCAATCACCAACTAATATCTTGATTAATGATCTGAAACTAAACATCACAAGATTATTAGTAAACATACTACATGAGTTAATCATCATCAAAACTAGAGTGGAAGGCCACTGGCCAACAAAGAGGTGGACTTCATTACCTGATCCAACCTAGTTATGTAACTCAAATTTCATTTAACCTTTGGAGATTTTGGAGTTGGTGTTCATATAACAGTTTGGGATTCACTAACCATTTCTTTTATTCTTTTTATATATATTTTTATGCAAAAGAAAGCAACAATTTTTTTTTCTAGAAAATGCCTAAAGAAAAGATTTTTTTTAACCTAATGCATAGTGTTCCTGCCTAAACCATACTCTGATACCAAACTGATGTGAAACGGAGGGTGTGTGTCGTATAGGGAACCAATGATATAATCGAACTCGCAACGTTTCACCAAATAAAACGATTTTTGGCAGAAAAGTAATTAAAAACTAATAATGTTGCAAATGGATCAAAATAAGATTGTAAGCGTAGTGTTGTATATTTCTAATCTCAATGAAATTAATAATACTTATATTTGCAGGATAAGTTTTAAAGTCAATATCAAAGATAAGCAATCATAATTTATAGATTTACACATCTCACGATATAGGGGATAGCATGAAATAAGGATAATACTTTAGAGATGATTTAACTGATGCGTAATCCAATAATTAGATTGCGTTGAAATAAACTCACATATAAGAACTCGTTGTCATACTCTGATAAGGATGTACATAACTCAACGTGGACATGAAATATCGTTATTTAGTGCAGTGAAGTGGTGGTTGATGGACTTGTAGTTTGAAAGAGGAGGGACTACAGTTGTTACTGCTGGATTCTGCTGCTACTACTGCTGGATTCTGCTGCTGTAGCCACTGTTGTTGCTGGATTTTGCTGATGCTGTCGTTGTATTTGTTGTTGTTACTTCTTCTGCTGCTGCAGGCTGCTGCTGCTGCTGTTGCAATCTATTGCTGTTGTTTCTATTGTAGTTGCTAGTGACAGTAACGTTATAAAGGAAGGGTTGTAGGAAATAGAGAAGAGGCTAATAAGAGGAAAGAGGATAGGGAGAGGAGAGAGTAGTAAGACTTGCAAGAGGAGATTAAATTTCAGCTTTCTTCATTATCATATATTAGATAGAGGAGGAAGAGAGGAGATGCAGACAAGAAGCATTCTTTGCATTCGACATTTATCATCCCAAACAAGATACATGTAATGGCCTATATAGACATACATCCACAACTTTCCACTACAAGCAATGACTACCCATTACCACACTCATAACTACACACAACTACTACACATCTAATAACTACCCACTACCACCATTCACACACAACTGAAACACATGCAAATACAAAAGAAAATATAAGTAAATACAATAAAAAATACAATGAAATACAAAAAAAGTGAAGCTAAAATGTCCCCATCACCAAGACACTAACCTCTGCAAACATTTCCCAGAATTTCAAGGAGATCATCTCCTCAAAGTCATGAGAAAGATCTGTTGGATATTCTGCTTAACAAGAATCAATCTGACAACTAATCAAGATCACTGAGATATCAACAATCTAATTGGCCAGGTCGGCAAATATCAGGTGGGAGGTTTTCCGTTCAATAGAACGTTCCTTAATTTAAAAACCACCTTTCAATTTCCTTCCTTAGTTAAAGCACCAATTAGACTGAATCCAAGTCAGTCTCGATATACAGTAAAGTATATCCCCTTTATAAAGGACTGAATCCACTTATACAGTAATTTAGAGTGAGGTACGCTTAGAGCGAATCTCCTTAAGACAATTACGTCCCCCGCACCGGTGCTAACGAGATAATGGACGCTGGTCTCCCAAGATACAACACTCTTTCACGGTATTTGGATAGCACTACCAAATCACCGTACGGTCGAACCGTAGTCAACCAGTACCTTCCACAGGATCGTTGAAGCAGCAGTACAAGGACAAATTTCAACTGAATATTTGCCTTTACTCTCTGGAGGAGCACCCACTGTTGAGGACGAAGGAAGGTAGAAGAATATCTTTCTTCAGAAATACCAGATTCAGACAACAATTCTATAAAAAAATATGTTGAATTTTCTGATTCCTCTTTCAGAACAATTTTGCAGAATCTCCGTTGGAAGTCGCTTCGGAAACCGAGTTACGGATTTCCCACTTCACGCTGGAAGTCGCTTCAGAACTTCACGGCCAGTTCATGTAAGATCACCTAGAGGGGGGTGAATAGGTGATGGCTAATCTAATGGTCACTTATGAACAAATAATGCGGAATTAAAACTAAGTTGACCAAATTAAACTTCTTTTAATTGAACACTTATGTATAACACAAGAGTGTTGCCGAATTCCCCTTGCGAGGCTCTGGACAAACTCCTCTAGATTCTCCTTGAATGGGTTGAGGTGCCGCGTTGGCTCTCTTGGTTGAATACAAGTGTTAGCAACAATCCCACGCAAGTATATATCAAATATGCACAAGGGTATATCAAGCATGTAAAGTAAATACAATGTAAGTAATGCAAGATATAATAGAGACAAAAAGAGTAAGAGAGCAAGAGTGAGCAATCGCAAACACAAAGGTTTGTTTCGAGGTTCGAGCACACTTGCTCTACATCCCCGCCTTCGACACACGAAGGATTTCCACTATGCACGATCCAACCGGATCTCTCCTTGGTGCCGCAACACCTACAAGCCCTCGGACTCCCAAAGTCCCTTACACACCACAAGCCCACCGGCTCGTCGAGGCCGCACCTCAAGCTACAAGAGTTCGCACCCGAACCCTAAACAACCACGAGCACACTTGCCCGTCTCCTCAAAGTACAAGATGAAATCTTGGTGATCTAAACACTTGATCACCTACAAAAACTCTCACTACAACACCTATAGGATGAATAGCTCAATGGATGCTCAAGTGTTTGTGTGAGAAAGCAAGGAAAGAATCTTTGGTGAAAAACACAAGAAATCACTTTAACACTCTCTTGATTAATCTTCCCTTTTGATTGGAAGTATTTGCACACAAATTTTGTGGAGAAAACTTTCTGAAGGAATGGGAAAATCTGGACAAAAGCTCTCCTAAAATCTTGGCTTCAAACAATGACAAAACCCCCTTTTATAGAGGCCAGAAAAATCTGACCGTTGGGCTCTGTCAGAGCTTCCGGTCGACCGGTCCGGTCGACCGGCAACGGTCTAAAATCCGACCGTACAGCCTCCGGTCGACCGCCCGGTCGACCGAGCAACTGGAGAAGAGAGTAAACTCTCTGTCGGTCGACCGGCCCGGTCGACCGATATTTCCCGAGAGCCAAGCTCTCTGAAGCGGTCGACCGGTCCGGTCGACCGTTCCCCAGTGCAAACAGGCGTGCACGTCCGTGCACGTCCGGTCGACCGACCCGGTCGACCGGCCTCTGTCAGTTCTGAAAAATCAGAACTGCCAGAACCTGAAAATATTGGGATTAAAGATACTGGTCTTTTTGGCTTAATAAAAAATCCCATAAATACTTAGAAATTCTACAAAAAATAGTTTTATGATATAGAAACATGCTTGCACAAAATCAAGGCATATTATTAAAGATTTGACTATTTTTTTGTAACTTAGAAATATTGGCTCATAATAAAAACTGTTTTTCTAAAACTTGTTTTTCCATAACTTCATCAAATACAAAAACAAGATATACTTTAAAGCATAGTGTGTGTGGATATGATCCACTACACAATCAAGATGAAATATCTAGTTTTTGACATAAAGCTCTAAACTTGTTTTGATTAAAGGATATGCATATAATAGATCACCAAAACCAAGTCATGTATTTTGACAAATGAAAAATCTTTTTCTAAAATAAAAATTCTTTTATAAAAGCAATCTTATAAAGAGTTCTATCAAGAGTGTGTGTGTGATATAACTTGAGCAATCCACTAATCTATTCTATCCTTTACATTTTAACTAAAATAAAAATACAAATCTTATACCTAGACACAAGTCTTCAACTTCTTGAAGTCTTCACTTGAAGGCTTCTCATCTTCTTGACTTGGTCCAAGCTTGATCCAAAGCTCCTTGGATCACCCCGTGCTAGCTCCAAATCTTGACATTTAATCCTTTGTTGAGCTTTGCACCTACTAAGATCTTGATAAAGAATCTGTCACTAATTAAACACAAGATCATTAGTAAACATAACTTCATGAGTTGTTCATCATCAAAACTAGAGTGATAGGCCTTTGGGCCAACAATCTCCCCTTTTTGATGATGACAAAACTCATGACGTTATATATGCATGGATTAAAGTAAAGCTTCAAAGAAGCTCCCCCTTAACTCATGCATAATAAATAAGCAATAGATATTCAATAAAGCACATAAAAAATGTATGCAAATGAATGCATGTGAAACAAAACAAATCTTTTATTTCTTGTGATGCATGAGTAAAAGCACAAATCAAAATCTTTCTCTCCCTTAAGTAAGGAACAAATACTTCACCCCCTTAAGGAAATCATGCATATAACTCAAATACTTCTCCCCCTTTTTTGTCAATCATCAACAAAGGGTTCAAAGTTCAAATCATCAAACAAAATTTCTCCCCCTTTTTGTCAAAAAATAGGAAATCGAGGAGGGTAAAATCAAATCAATCAATAAGATTTATATGCGATATACATTCATGAAGAGGAAGACGTTAAGTTAACTTCCCTACACATATGCATTACATGAAGAAGGGATGACAAGTCCTAACTCACATAACACATATTATGTATGCATAAGAGGAGATGTGAAGCTCCCCCTACACACGTATATCATATAAAGAAGAGTTGTCAAGCTCCTCAATTTATGATATACTCAACATGAATCTATATGTAAGAGAGATGTTAAGCTCTCCTTGCATATAGGAAATACAAATCAAAATTTTGAATATTTCTTTAACAAGACAAAATTTTGAACTTTTCTTATGAAAACAAAATTTTGAAATATCTTAAAATACACAACTTTCTTTTAGGTACCAAATGTAGAACAATCAAATTTTGAATTTTGATACCAATTTTGAAATACAATGCATAAGTTTTTTTTAAAAAAAATAAGATTTGAAGTAAGCTTAGCATTAACAACTATTGTGCTTTCAAATATAAATCCATTTTAATACAAGCACACAACAATTATATATATGTATGAAAAGAGTATACCAATTTAAGTAGAGACATACATATATGAAAGAACAACATATGAGTATACACAATAAGAGGTCATATTGATACCAATTGAAGATATCCAATGATACCAATTGAAATTTAAGCTTAAGTGTATATATCATAAAATCTACCACATGAAGAATTCGAACTAGTTAAATGAAGGTGTTTAACAACTAGTACGGAATCCTTCAATCAAGGAATAAGTCAACAATTTTTCATGAAATATCAATGAAACACAAGGCACTAAAAAGCACTCTATCCATAAAGTCCATATCAAAAAGAAGTGAGTGTGATAGTGTTATGTGGAACATGGTATCATGAAAAATAGTAATAAACTCAATATTCCTTAAAATTTTGAAATCATGAAATCCATCACAAAAATTTTATTGAAAAATTACAAAATTTTTATTAAAAACAAAATTTATATTTCAAGATATATGTATGTTTTGACAAGACATTAAGTATACATACACATCCTTAAATCACAATTGAGTCCATTTATAGATTTGCATGAAAGGCAAATGACTCAAGAGGTATCCATGTATATCTTAATGTTTTGGCAAGACAAACATATACATGAAATGAAAGCACACGATCATAGCATAAATCCGAAATGGGAATACAAGTTTAAAATATAATAATCATCAAAACTTAGGCTATACTAGCACACCTAATGGGCACAAATAAGCATTCAAACCCAATCATATATAGATTTATTTGTGATCCATAATGTGTACACGTATAGATCCAAGTGTTGACAAATACTAACATTTAAACTAATATTCAAATCATGAAGCATCAAATAAATTTTGAGAATACAAAAGAATTTATCCATATGATTAAAAATAGGATCATGTGAATCAATTTGAAGAATAGATAACTAGTTTAAATGGATTTTTGACAAACTAGTTAAAGATCCTTCAAAAATACAAAGTCAAATGTTTTCCATGAATAATACTAAATACACAAAAGTTCAAGCACTCATAGTCCATAAAGCTCAAAATATTTTGTATCATAAAGATGAGTGTTCAAAAGATCATGTAAATAGCATTTTTATGAAAATAGTCATTCAAGCTCAAAAAGATCATAAATCACATTTTGTTGTACAAATCAAAAACATGAAAAATCAATTTTTTTTATTATTTAAATACTAATCTTCATGGTATATGTATGATTTATCCAATTCTAACAATATGCATACATATCCCAAATATGAAAAGAGTCCATATATATTGCATGAAAGCAAATGACTCAAGGGGTATACATGTATATTTATTTGATTTAAATTAACACACATATACATGAAGTAAGATCAAAGATAGGCATAACAAGTATAAATGATCGAATCATCAAAACTAGCCTATACACATGCATATAGTGGATACAAATGAGCATGAAGTTCAAATATATATGAGTCAATTGTAGTTCACTATTTGTATATGTATAAATGCAAGTTTTGACACATTCTACATTTAAGCATGTAAATGCCACATGAAGCACATAAAATCTTAAAAATATGAACATGCTATGAATGATATTATGAAATAAAAGCATGTACATAAATAAAATAGGAGTTTAGAAATTGTTACCAACTCCAAAACTCCAAGCATGGTGGTCTTTCCCACCAAAATCTCCTTGATAGCAATGCATCCAAAAGTTTATCCATCATGTCCATTGCATCCGCTATCAAGGCACCAAATCTCTCACGTTTTGAGAGATCCCTCACCTACATCAAAAACATGGGGTGGGGGTTTTGGTACCCATATTTTCTTGGGTCCTATGGGGTTAGTCTTGTAAGGAACCCAAGCATTTTTATTTTTATCAAAAATAAGAACATTTAACCTTTCATAACAAAATTTTCTTAGATGGCCTTTGCGGCCACAATGTGTACATGTGTACACCTTAGCATACTTATGAGTGGGAGTGTGAGCATGATGTGCATCATAAGCATGTGCATGATGTGAATGTGCATGAGTATGAGGAACTTGTTTCTTTTGAAACAAGGATTCCAATCTAGTATGATTGAATGCACATGAGCTCAAATTAGAGCTCAAATTATCAATTTTATTTTTCAAATTTTTAATCTCATTTTGATCAATGTGTGCATGAGAAGCATGATGAGATATATGTGTTGGCCCAATGGCCTTCCACTCTAGTTTTGATGATGATCAACACTCATGTAGTTATGTTTACTAATATTCTTGTGTTTCTAAGTTTCAGATCATTAACAGGATATTAGTTGGTGATTAGCTTCAACAAGATGATTAGAAGCTATTCATGGTGATTCCGGTGCCAAAGCTTAAAGATCATACCTTTGCACTTGGAGAATCACGGAGTTTGGACCGAGTCTACTTGAAGATGAAGATCGACAAGAAGACTTAGGTATCTAGTTTAGAGTTTGTGTTTTAGATCCATTTGTAAAGCTTAGTTTAGTTGATATGCTCAAGTGCACAAAACACACGTTTTATGATTTGATATTTGGTTTTTATGAATAGTTGATCAAAACAAGTTTACATGTTTTATATGTATAGTAGATGTATTCTAGTTATACATACATGGTTTAACTTGCTAAACAAACTTATTTTGATATCCCTATTCATGTTTTGGAAAAATCAAGTTTGATAAAAATACAAGTTTTGTTTTTGATAAATTTTGCAAGACACAAAAATAAATTGATATGTTGATATATTGTCTTGAAATTTTTATCACAGGTGTATGTTTTAATATAATATGATAAAACAAATTTTGTGAATTTTTTAGAAGTGTTAAAAGATTTTTAGAAAATATTTTACACTATTTTTCTGACCTGGACTGTGCTGACAGGCTGGTCGGTCGACCGGGACGGTCGACCGCACCAAAGGGCCGGTCGACCGATCCGGTCGACCGACGTGCACGGACGTGCACGTCTGTTAGGCACAGAGCCGGTCGACCGGGCCGGTCGACCGGGATGAGAGCTCTGCTCTCGGGAATTTTCGGTCGACCGGGCCGGTCGACCGATAGTGCCCAACGGTCATATTTTTGACCGTTGGCGGTCGACCGGGCCGGTTGACCGGTGGCTGTCAGAACTGCCACATCAGCCTAACGGCTAGTTTTCTGGTTTGGCCTATATAAACCCTATTCAGTTGGGATTTTGGCCAAGGTTTTTACAAGAGAAAAATCCCAGGTTTTCAGAAGTTTAAAACAAGTTTTTAAAAGAGTTTTTGGGCTTTAAACTTCTCATCTTGATTTGTTTTTGGGTTTTTAGAAAATCAAAGAAAGCTAGGGTTTTGGGAGATTGTTTTGTTTTTCATTTTCTAACATTTACAAGTGATTTCCCAAATAGTTTTTCTTTGTTGCTGGTTTCCAAAAACACCTTGTTTCCACACTTGAGCTATATCATCTATCCTAAACTATTAGGATCTTGTTTTGTGGAAAAAGAGAAAAGAAAGTGTTTGAGGTTGTTGTTGTAAACCTCTTGTGTTGTAACCCTCCTTTTTTTGTGAATCCCTCTTCGGTAGAGGTGATCGGAGTGGTATTGGTTTGGATCCCTCAAGTGTGAGGTGATTGGGATTGTGTTTGTAAGCCTCTTAGGTAGAGGTGTGGTTGTTGGTTGACACCTCTAGTGTGAGGTGTTGTGGTTTGTATTGAGAGAGGAGTTCGGTACTCCTTGGGTTGTAAGAAATCCTCTTCGGTAGAGGTTCCCTCGGTGGGAGTTGAGATAGTGGAAATCCTACACGGTGGTGTAGGCGGGGATGTAGAGTTGGGTACTCGAACCTCGAAACAAATTTGTGTGTTTGCGTTTGATCCTATTGTCTCTCAACTCTACTCTCCTTAATTTGTGCAAGCATCATTCATTTCATACTTATTACATATTTGCTTGTGTTGCCTTGCATCTTATTCATATTGCCATATCATATATTGCTTGTGTTGTGCCTTGCATCTCTTATTGCTATATCCTTGATTGCTTGGCTTGATTGTGTGTGCACATTGCTAGGATTGCTTGTGTGTGTGTGCCTAACTTATACTCATCCAACAAGAGCTTCACATAGCGCCTCAACCCATTTCAAGGGGAATCAAGAGGAGTTAGTCCAGAGCCTCGCAAGGGGAATTCGGCTACACTTGTTGTATTGTATTAGTTTGTGCATAATTTGCATTAGCTTCCGCATTTAGCGCACTTAGTTTGCAATTAGTTTTCTAGATTAGCATTTACACCTATTCACCCCCCCTCTAGGTGTTTTTCAATTGGTATCAGAGCTAGTGCTCCTGATACTTAGGCTTAACATCCTAGGAGTGATCCATTTGCTTGCTAATCTCATTTGCATTTGTTTGTTTGCACATTCATATATAGTTTACCATGGCCTTCATGACCCCACCTATGTATGACCCTTCCAACATTCATGTTTGGAAGATTAGGATGACCGTTTATTTGCAAACCCTAGGTCATAAAGTCTATCTTGCTATTACCAAGGAATCCTTCCTTAGTGATGGTAATCATATAGGGGCCAATGCACAAGCCCTAGAGGCCATTAGAAGCACTCTTCCTAAAGATTATCTCTTATGTGTTTCTACTACTTTAATTCCGCTTTTGTAGTGTGGAACAAATTGACAACCACCAACACCTCCAAGCTTCAAGTCCAAATCCAACAAGAAGAGGAATCTAGTGGAGAATCCGATCCACAATGCTTCATGGTCCAAGGGAATGACTCCCTTGAGGTACAATCGGAAACTCAACTAGATAGTAATGATTGTGCTAGTTCTTCAAATGATTATGTTGATCCCCATGCCTTAAATGAAGAACTATCTATTGTGTGTGAAAAGTTAATAGAAAAGTATAAAGTTTTGAAAGAGAAAGTCTAGAAATTGAAAAAGAAAATAAATGTTTGCATTCTAGACTTGACAATGTTTTGCAAGAGAAGGATGAGATTGCTAATGAAAGGGACTCATTAAAATCTCAACTTAACCTTGCTTTAAATGAAAATAAAATTTTGAAAAATAAAAATGATTGTGAAGATGTTTTGAAGAAAAATGATTCTTTAACTTCAAAACTTGATTTTGTTTTAAAAAGTAACCATTCTTTGAAAAATGAAATTGAATTTATTTCAAAAGAATTAGAAATTTGTTTAAAGAAAAATATTGTGTTGAAAAATAATATGGATGCACATGTTTGCCATGCTAGGGTAGTTTCACCTAGAACACCTATTGCATGCCACACTTCTTCTTTGATTAACAATGATATATCCATGCTTAAGAAGAGTGTTGATTGTTTGGGCTCCACTTTGAGCCAATGTGCCATGAACCACTCACGGTTGGAAACCTTGGTTCGAAAGAAACAAGTTCCAACTTCTATGCATGCACACCCTCCACGGCATACACATGCTCCACACGGACACACTCCTCACATGTATGCTCATGTGTACACTTGTACACATTGTGGACGTAAGGGCCACCTTGCTAAATTTTGTTATGATAGATTACATACTCCAAATTTAGCAAAGAAGTTTGTTTGGGTTAGAGAAGGGACTAACCCCCATGGACCCAACAAGATGTGGGTACCAAAGACCACCCCTCCTATTGTTTTTGATGTAGGTGTGGGCTCTCACATGATGTGAGAGTGATGACACCTTGGAGTGGATGCGTTCCGGACTTAAAGGAAATCTATTGGATGCATCACTTTCAAGGCAAGATTTGGTGGAGATGACCACCATGTTTTGGAGACAAGGAAAGTTGCTTCTTCGGTTTTGGTAACAATCCTTTACTCCCATTTATTATTTACATGCTTTTCATGTTCATAGTTTATAGCATGTTTTTATTGTCATTGGATTAGTATGTTCATTCCATGTTTATTAGATCCTTGACATACATGTATAGTATTTGAGACACATATGCTTATATGAACCCATACTTAGTGTTCTCACTTTAGTTTAAGCTATAATGTACATCATGAATCTAATACATGTGAATTTACATAATAATCATGTTTTAGTTTTCCATGATGACTTTTATCATGATGATTTTTATATGTGTTTTTGATGCTTCATGTTTTGAATATATGTTTAAGTGTTAGTTTTCATTAAGACTAGTTATATACTTGTACATAGAGTGGGATACAAATAAATCTATATATAGTTAGAATTGAATGCTTATTTGAACCCATTAGATGTGTTAGTATAGTCTAGTTTTGATGATTCATACATATTAAACTTGTATTCTCATTTTTTTTGAATTTACTTTATGATTGTGTGTTTCACTTCATGTATATGTTTGTGTTTCCAAACTTTAAGATATACATGTATACCCCTTGAGTCATTTGCCTTTCTTGCAAATCTATATTTGGACTCAATTGTGTTTAGGGATATGTATGTATACTTCATGTTTGACAATTCATACATATACCTTGAAATGAAATTTGTTGTGATGAAAATTTAGTTTTTCATGTTTCATGTATCTATGTTTAACTTCATGTATATGTCTATCTAGTTCAAACTAATCTTATACATATACATCTTTTTGAGCCACGTGCCTTCATGAATATTCATTTAGTGGACTCGTTGAGTTTTGGATATGTATGTATATTTTAGTTTGTATTAGACATACATATGCCTTGAAGATTAGATAGTTTTGATGATTTTCGTGTTTTAAAGAATAATTGAGCTTATTGCCTAATTTTCATATTTATGATCTTCATATTTTATTTGTACACTCACACCTATTGCTTGCTCATGTTTTGTTTTCATGAGTCTTATTTATGCCTAATTGAACTTGAGTGTTTGATATGATGTGAATTTCATGTTTATGAAAAACAATTTTGTTTTATTCCTTACTTGAAGGATTTCGTACTAGTTAACAAGTTTTCCATTTAACTAGTTGCGATGTTCTTCACTTTGGTAGAGATTTTCAAATAAAACTACATTTTCAAATCTATCTTTGAAAACCCCTACCATCAAAGGGCGGTAGGATGGGAGATCATGTTCATGTATGCCCTAAATTGAAAATCTTTAAAACTTGAATTATGATTGGGTGGTAGATAATATGATGTATACACTTGAACTTATTGTTATGTCAATTGGTATCATTGAACTCTTTCAATTGGTATCATTTTGATCTTCTTGTATACTCATATATGTTTTGTATGTATGTATGCTTTAAATTCCAAGTATATCAAATTCTATTGGTATCTATCTTCATACATATATATATGTTTGTGTTTATGCTAGTGCTTGAGTTTCAATTTTGTTTAAATTGATTACTTTTAAATTGTTATCAAGACTATGCATGTCTTTAGTTTGTTTTTCATAAAGGGGGAGAAAATTTGATTTTGTATTTCAATTGGTATTTGTACTCCCACTCTTTATGATCAAAAGTTGTTATTTTGAACATATGATATCAACATCAAATTTGTTTATATGTTTTTCAAAATGAAATATATTCTTACAATTGGTATCAAAATTTGTGTTTAGACATTCAAAATTTGTTATGTTGTTTTACAATTGGTAATTTGTTATGTTTAATTACAATTGGTATCTCAAAATGTTGTTTAAAGAAAATATTCAAAGTTTTGATTTGTATTTCCTATATGCAAGGAGAGCTTAACATCTCTCTTACATATAGATTCATGTTGAGTATATTATAAATTGAGGAGCTTGACAACTCTTCTTTATATGATATACGTGTATAGGGGGGGCTTCACATCTCCTCTTATGCATTACATAATATGTGTTATGTGAATTGGGGCTTGTCATCCCTTCTTCATGTAATGCATATGTGTAGGGAAGCTAACTTAGCGTCTTCCTCTTCATGAATGTATATAGCATATAACATATATTGATTCTTGTTTATTGGTATCAAGATGCTCATTGACATATTTTTAATTGATATCATGGTTGTAGTCACCCCTTATTGATTTTGTTTTTTTGTTTTAGACAAAAAGGGGGAGAACATTGTTTTATTGTTTTGATTGACTTAAAAAGGGGAGAAAGATTTTTACCCCTCATTTTATCTATGGTTTTGATTGATTACCCCTTTATTGATGATTGACAAAAAGGGGGAGAAGTATTTGTGTTTTATATGCATGCTTATGTTTTATGCATATATTATGTTTTAATCTCAAGAATAGTAAGTTTGATTGATTTATAGAGTTTGCTTTGTAATTGGTATCTAGAGCATATTTTATGTTGAATATTCCATTGGTATCTAGAGCACCATGTTTATATGCATTTGTCATGCATTGCATATTATTGTTTATTTGCCTATGCATGAGTTAAGGGGGAGCTTCTTTGAAGCTTATCTTTAATCCATGCATATATAACTCCATGAGTTTTGTCATCATCAAAAAGGGGGAGATTGTTGGCCCAATGGCCTTCCACTCTAGTTTTGATGATGATCAACACTCATGTAGTTATGTTTACTAATATTCTTGTGTTTCTAAGTTTCAGATCATTAACAGGATATTAGTTGGTGATTAGCTTCAACAAGATGATTAGAAGCTATTCATGGTGATTCCGGTGCCAAAGCTTAAAGATCATACCTTTACACTTGGAGAATCACGGAGTTTGGACCGAGTCTACTTGAAGATGAAGATCGACAAGAAGACTTAGGTATCTAGTTTAGAGTTTGTGTTTTAGATCCATTTGTAAAGCTTAGTTTAGTTGATATGCTCAAGTGCACAAAAACACACGTTTTATGATTTGATATTTGGTTTTTATGAATAGTTGATCAAAACAAGTTTACATGTTTTATATGTATAGTAGATGTATTCTAGTTATACATACATGGTTTAACTTGCTAAACAAACTTATTTTGATATCCCTATTCATGTTTTGGAAACTTGATAAAAATACAAGTTTTGTTTTGATAAATTTTGCAAGACACAAAAATAAATTGATATGTTGATATATTGTCTTGAAATTTTTATCACAGGTGTATGTTTTAATATAATATGATAAAACAAATTTTGTGAATTTTTTAGAAGTGTTAAAAGATTTTTAGAAAATATTTTACACTATTTTTCTGACCTGAACTGTGCTGACATGCTGGTCGGTCGACCGGGACGGTCGACCGTACCAAAGGGCCGGTCGACCGATCCGGTCGACCGACGTGCACGGACGTGCACGTCTGTTAGGCACAGAGCCGGTCGACCGGGCCGGTCGACCGGGATGAGAGCTCTGCTCTCGGGAATTTTCGGTCGACCGGGCCGGTCGACCGATAGTGCCCAACGGTCATATTTTTGACCGTTGGCGGTCGACCGGGCCGGTCGACCGGTGGCTGTCAAAACTGCCACATCAGCCTAACAGCTAGTTTTCTGGTTTGGCCTATATAAACCCTATTCATTTGGGATTTTGGCCAAGGTTTTTACAAGAGAAAAATCCCAGGTTTTCAGAAGTTTAAAACAAGTTTTTAAAAGAGTTTTTGGGCTTTAAACTTCTCATCTTGATTTGTTTTTGGTTTTTGGAAAATCAAAGAAAGCTAGGGTTTTGGGAGATTGTTTTGTTTTTCATTTTCTAACATTTACAAGTGATTTCCCAAATAGTTTTTCTTTGTTGCTGGTTTCTAAAAACACCTTGTTTCCACACTTGAGCTATATCATCTATCCTAAACTATTAGGATCTTGTTTTGTGGAAAAAGAGAAAAGAAAGTGTTTGAGGTTGTTGTTGTAAACCTCTTGTGTTGTAACCCTCCTTTTATTTGTGAATCCCTCTTCGGTAGAGGTGATCGGAGTGGTATTGGTTTGGATCCCTCAAGTGTGAGGTGATTGGGATTGTGTTTGTAAGCCTCTTAGTAGAGGTGTGGTTGTTGGTTGACACCTCTAGTGTGAGGTGTTGTGGTTTGTATTGAGAGAGGAGTTCGGTACTCCTTGGGTTGTAAGAAATCCTCTTCGGTAGAGGTTCCCTCGGTGGGAGTTGAGATAGTGGAAATCCTACACGGTGGTGTAGGCGGGGATGTAGAGTTGGGTACTCGAACCTCGAAACAAATTTGTGTGTTTGCGTTTGATCCTATTGTCTCTCAACTCTACTCTCCTTAATTTGTGCAAGCATCATTCATTTCATACTTATTACATATTTGCTTGTGTTGCCTTGCATCTTATTCATATTGCCATATCATATATTGCTTGTGTTGTGCCTTGCATCTCTTATTGCTATATCCTTGATTGCTTGGCTTGATTGTGTGTGCACATTGCTAGGATTGCTTGTGTGTGTGTGCCTAACTTATACTCATCCAACAAGAGCTTCACATAGCGCCTCAACTCATTTCAAGGGGAATCAAGAGGAGTTAGTCCAGAGCCTCGCAAGGGGAATTCGGCTACACTTGTTGTATTGTATTAGTTTGTGCATAATTTGCATTAGCTTCCGCATTTAGCGCACTTAGTTTGCAATTAGTTTTCTAGATTAGCATTTACACCTATTCACCCCCCCCTCTAGGTGTTTTTCAATATGAACAATTTTCTTTTTCTTTTTACAAACATTTTCCTTTTCTTTTTCACAATTTTTCTTTTTAAAGATTTATTTTCATGAAAAACAACTTCCTTTTGTTTTTCCACCAAATCAATCTTATTTTTCAAATCTTTATTTTCTTTTTCTAAGCATGCCATTTTATTTTCTAATGAATCTTGTTCCTTATGCATGCATGCAATGTCCTTTTTCAAATTTTTATTTTCTTTCTTAATTATGTCATGTCTCTCAAGCAATAATTGACAAAATGTAGAGAGCTCATCATATGACATACTATCATCATCGGATTCGGAGTTTACCTCAAGGGGGTTATCCCCTTGGACCATATAGCATATGTTGGAGATGTCGCTTCCAACGTCCGAGCTCCCCGCATAGTATAGGTCCTTTTCGCCAAGGGAGGTGATGATGTTCCAAGCTACAAAAGCCGATTCAACATTAGAAACCCTAGATAAATAATCATCATTTAGGGTTGACTTAATAGCATGAAGGGCTTTTGCATTAGCCTCAATGTTCTTACCATTTAAGCAATATTCTTTATTAGTTGTGGCAAGATATACACTAAGGCCAAGTCCTTTGAGGAACAAAGACATCTTAACCTTCCAAATTTGGATGTTAAGAGTGTCAAAGGTGGGTGGTGACATGAAGTCCATGGTGTGTGTACAAAATATTGTGATTAGCCTAAAAATGAGGATCTTTAACTCTAGGTTGTTAGACCTAATATCAAGAGCACTTGGCTCTGATACCAATTGTAAGATCACCTAGAGGGGGGAGGGTGAATAGGTGATGGCTAATCTAATGGTCACTTATGAACAAATAATGCGGAATTAAAACTAAGTTGACCAAATTAAACTTCTTTTAATTGAACACTTATGTATAACACAAGAGTGTTGCCGAATTCCCTTGCGAGGCTCTGGACAAACTCTTCTAGATTCCCTTGAATGGGTTGAGGTGCCGCGTTGGCTCTCTTGGTTGAATACAAGTGTTAGCAACAATCCCACGCAAGTATATATCAAATATGCACAAGGGTATATCAAGCATGTAAAGTAAATACAATGTAAGTAATGCAAGATATAATAGAGACAAAAAGAGTAAGAGAGCAAGAGTGAGCAATCGCAAACACAAAGGGTTTGTTTCGAGGTTCGAGCACACTTGCTCTACATCCCCGCCTTCGACACACGAAGGATTTCCACTATGCACGATCCAACCGGATCTCTCCTTGGTGCCGCAACACCTACAAGCCCTCGGACTCCCAAAGTCCCTTACACACCACAAGCCCACCGGCTCGTCGAGGCCGCACCTCAAGCTACAAGAGTTCGCACCCGAACCCTAACAACCACGAGCACACTTGCCCGTCTCCTCAAAGTACAAGATGAAATCTTGGTGATCTAAACACTTGATCACCTACAAAAACTCTCACTACAACACCTATAGGATGAATAGCTCAATGGATGCTCAAGTGTTTGTGTGAGAAAGCAAGGAAAGAATCTTTAGTGAAAAACACAAGAAATCACTTTAACACTCTCTTGATTAATCTTCCCTTTTGATTGGAAGTATTTGCACACAAATTTTGTGGAGAAAACTTTCTGAAGGAATGAGAAAATCTGGACAAAAGCTCTCCTAAAATCTTGGCTTCAAACAATGACAAAACCCCCTTTTATAGAGGCCAGAAAAATCTGACCGTTGGGCTCTGTCAGAGCTTCCGGTCGACCGGTCCGGTCGACCGGCAACGGTCTAAAATCCGACCGTTGCAACCTCCGGTCGACCGGCCCGGTCGACCGAGCAACTGGAGAAGAGAGTAAACTCTCTGTCGGTCGACCGGCCCGGTCGACCGATATTTCCCGAGAGCCAAGCTCTCTGAAGCGGTCGACCGGTCCGGTCGACCGTTCCCCAGTGCACACAGGCGTGCACGTCCGTGCACGTCCGGTCGACCGACCCGGTCGACCGGCCTCTGTCAGTTCTGAAAAATCAGAACTGCCAGAACCTGAAAATATTGGGATTAAAGATACTGGTCTTTTTGGCTTAATAAAAAATCCCATAAATACTTAGAAATTCTACAAAAATAGTTTTATGATATAGAAACATGCTTGCACAAAATCAAGGCATATTATTAAAGATTTGACTATTTTTTTGTAACTTGGAAATATTGGCTCATAATAAAAACTGTTTTTCTAAAACTTGTTTTTCCATAACTTCATCAAATACAAAAACAAGATATACTTTAAAGCATAGTGTGTATGGATATGATCCACTACACAATCAAGATGAAATATCTAGTTTTTGACATAAAGCTCTAAACTTGTTTTGGTTAAAGGATATGCATATAATAGATCACCAAAACCAAGTCATGTATTTTGACAAATGAAAAATCTTTTTCTAAAATAAAAATTCTTTATGAAAGCAATCTTATAAAGAGTTCTATCAAGAGTGTGTGTGTGATATAACTTGAGCAATCCACTAATCTATTCTATCCTTTACATTTTAACTAAAATAAAAATACAAATCTTATACCTAGACACAAGTCTTCAACTTCTTGAAGTCTTCACTTGAAGGCTTCTCATCTTCTTGACTTGGTCTAAGCTTGATCCAAAGCTCCTTAGATCACCCCGTGCTAGCTCCAAATCTTGACATTTAATCCTTTGTTGAGCTTTGCACCTACTAAGATCTTGATAAAGAATCTGTCACTAATTAAACACAAGATCTTTAGTAAACATAACTTCATGAGTTGATCATCATCAAAACTAGAGTGATAGGCTTTGGGCCAACAGTTCAGAATGCAGAGCTTCAGAACTCAGATAGAGAAAGAAAGATTGTTGTTGGTGTTTTCTGTGTGTTTCAATTGAGAGTTTGGAGTGCTTTATATAGCACTCCAGGAGGGGCGAACAGGACTGAAAGATTGCAACCTTTCGACCCAATCATTGCAACCTTTGGGCGTCCAACTGGTTCGCAACATTTGACAATCCAACTGGTTTGCACCCGTTGGCAGTCCAATTGCTTCGCGACTGTTGGCAGTCCAACTGGTTTGCACCCGTTGGCAGTCCAATTGGTTCGCGACTGTTGGCAGTCCAACAGGTTCGCAACCTGACAGCGGAGCGGGTCCGGTCCGGTTCGGCCCATACTTCCAGACCCGATTCAAAAAGAACCAGGCCAGGTAGGGAACCCGAAGCCGAACCTGGACCCGGTCCCGAGCCCGAGCCCGCGCCCAGCTCCGGCTCCGGCACCAGCGCCGGCGCCAGCCGGCCGGCCGCCGCCAGCGGCGGCGCGCGCGCGCGCGCACGCATGTGCGAGCGTAATTCCTCCTTTTCGCGCGCGAAGACTCCAAGTACCCAAAGGGCACGCCCTTTGTTCTCAATTTTCTCTATTTATACACCATATGCTTCCATCCCATGGCCAATGTGAGAATAAATGCTTGTAGCTAACTTTAGTCCCATTTGGCTTTGAATTAGGCAATCTTTGGACTTGAATATCTCATTCATTCGAAGTCGGAATTGAACATGTGAATATACCACGTTCATCACCAATGGAAGGAGAACACACTCCAACCATCAACTAGTTGATTCGATCAACGGATCTCGCCATAATTCATCTCGAAGATTCATATATATATTCTTCAATTCCAACAATCCCCCACAATGAATGGAGATTCAAGGAATGACACACAAAGAGACTGACTCTATTGTGAAAGGTACTTGAGAAAAGAAACTGCATAAGAATAGGTGAACTAGGTCTTGAACCTTCCATAGCGAAAGCTTTATCGGACTTACTGGCTAATCAGTGAACTAGGTCTTGAACTGTTAGCCGTTAGTGTAAGCCAAGTCAATAAGCTTCACACAGTAACTTTCCAAATCAACTTTGGTTCTCGGTTGTGTCCATTTTGGCCCTGGACATTCTTGGTTTCAGAGAGTATCTTTAGGGAATAACAGCCTCCATAGAAATTCCCAAAGAGCCGACCCAACTCTATACTCACATAGGTGATGGACCTATTAAGAGTAGTCTACTCTACTCCACTTGTTTAGTAACAAGATATAGGCATCATTAAAAGCGTTAAGCTTATCCTTAACCCACTTGTAGAAAAGCACTTATGTGCACCTTAGGAATGGATTGGAGTCAAGCTCCCAAGTGCTTACTTGCTGAGTCAATCATAACTAGTTTTTCCTCTTGAACTTAATCCGTGGGATCTCCAGTCGCTAAGTGAGGTTTCCATTAAGCTGACTCGGTAAGGTTAGGCTTTTAAACCCATTCCCCTCGATGCGCAGTTTATACGCTCTCCACTTAAACCTTTAGTAAGCGGATCCGCTAAATTATCCTTTGACGATACAAAGTCAATAGAGATAATTCCATTTGAGAGCAACTGCTTCACGGTATTATGTCTACGACGAATATGTCTAGACTTACCATTGTATATAACATTTTGTGCCCTAGATATAGCTGCTTGATTATCGCAGTGTATACATATAGCGGGCACTGGCTTTTGCCATAATGGTATATCTTCTAAGAATTGTCGAAGCCATTCTGCTTCTTCTCCAGCCTTATCTAAGGCTATGAATTCTGATTCCATAGTGGAACGGGCAATACATATTTGCTTAGAAGATTTTCATGATACCGCTGCTCCTGCTAGAGTAAATACGTATCCGCTAGTTGATTTTGATTCCTCAGAATCTGTAATCCAATTAGCATCACTGTATCCTTCCAGAACAGGTGGATACTGTCCATATCTCAAGGCATATTCCTTGATATGTGATACGTAACCCAATACTCGTAGTAGAGTAGTCCAATGTAGATCACTAGGATTGCTAGTGTATCTACTTAATTTGCTTACAGCGTAAGCAATATCGGGTCTAGTGCAATTCATCAAATACATTAGACTTCCGATAATCTGAGAATACTCCAACTGGCGTATTCCAGTTCCTGTATTCTTATGAAGATGGACATGTGGGAGAAAAGGATTTGTATTCTCTTTTATCTCATGATCCTTGAATCTATCTATCATCTTATCCACATAGTGAGATTGAGATAGACTGATTCCATCTGGTGTTCTAGTAATTTTAATTTCTAAAATTACATCAGCAACCCCCAGATCCTTCATATCAAAACTGTTGGATAACATTCTTTTAGTGGACTTAATAATTTCAATATTAGTCCCAAGTATCAACATGTCTTCTACATAAAGACAAATAATGATACATGCATCTCCAACTGTTTTCGTGCAAACACACTTATCGCATTCATTGATAGTGAATCCATCTTTGATCATGACACTATCAAATTTCTCATGCCATTGTTTAGGAGCCTGCTTTAAACCATATAAGGATTTTACCAATTTACACACCTTGTGTTCTTGGCCCTTGACTTTAAATCCTTCTGGTTGCTCCATATATATCTCTTCACTTAATTCACCATTTAAGAATGCAGTCTTGACATCCATTTGATGGATATCTAAGTTGTGCAATACTGCAATTGCAATTAACATCCGAATGGACGTTATTCTTGTTACTGGTGTATCGAAGTAGTCAAGTCCTTCTATTTGTCGATAACCCTTGGCTACTAATCTAGCCTTGTACTTATCGATAGATCCATCGGGTTTTAATTTTCGTTTGAAAATCCACTTACACCCAATTGGTTTACTGCCAGGAGGCAAGTTTACCAATTCCCAAGTATGATTACTTAGTATGGATTCTATTTCGCTATTTATAGCTTCTTTCCACATTTGTGCTTCTGGGGTTGACATAGCCTCTTTAAATGTTTGAGGCTCGCTCTCAATAGCGTATGCTATGAAATCTGGACCAAAAGATTTTGAGATTCTAGATCTCTGACTTCTTCTTGGTTCAGTTTCCGCATTTACATTCGGTTCCTCGGAACTTTCGTCCCTGAACGCCATCTCGTGTGTTCTTTTCCCAGAAGTCTTATCTGCTTCCCGTTTGTACGGAAAGATATCTTCAAAGAACACAGCATCTCGAGATTCGATAATCATGTTTACATGAATATCTGGTATTTCTGATTTATAAACCAGAAATCTGTAGGCACTACTATTCAAGGCATAGCCTATGAATACGCAGTCCATAGTTTTTGCTCCCAACTTAGTCTTTTTAGGTAATGGTGCTAACACCTTTGCTAGGCACCCCACATTTTGAGGTAATGGTAGGAAGGTATCCTTCCATGCCATAACTCGAATGGTATAAGACCAATTTTCTTGTGGGGTACTCTATTTAGAATATGATTTGCAGTTAATAGAGCTTCCCCCCACAAATTCTGCGGAGCTCCAGAACTTACGAGCATGGAATTAACCATCTCCTTCAAAGTTCTGTTCTTCCGTTCAGCAATTCCATTCTGCTGAGGAGTGTATGGTGCTGTAGTTTGATGTATTATACCAAAACTAGCACATAACTCACTAAAATCATTTGATTCATATTCTCCGCCTCTATCGGATTTTAGAATCTTGATTTTCTTGTTAAGTTGATTCTCAACTTCGACTTTATATGTTGTAAACATATTTATTGCCTCATCCTTACTGTTTAAAAGATACACATAACAGTATCCTGTACAGTCATCAATAAAGTAATGAAATACTTTTTACCGCCTCTAGTTGGCATAAATTTCAAGTCACACAGATCGCTATGAATTAACCCTAAAGGTTCTGTATTTCGATCAATTGAGTGAAATGAATTTTTCGCCAACTTGGCCTCAACACAAATCTCACACTTGCGAATTTCTTCCAAGTTGAGTTTTGGAATATATCCCAGATTAGACAAGTTTTTCAAAGACTTGTAATTTACATGCCCTAATCTAGCATGCCACAAAATAGGAGACTCAAGCAAATAAACAGAAGAATTTTCTTTATTTATAAGCTTCGGGTACAAATACACAGACTTTTTGTCTACCACTGCGACATTGTCTTTAAAAAGACCATCAACAAGATTCTTGTTTTCTTTGAGACGGCTGCGACATTCATTCGTCTTATGCCCCTCTTTGTTGCAGATGTAGCAAGTTCCCTTGAAGCGCATGTTCTTGCCTTCTTGGACCTTGCCTTTGTACCCCTGGGAAGTCTTCTTCTGCTTTAAGCCTTTGGAAGTAGACGCTTTCCCCTTTGAGTCTTCGATCACATTTGCTTTTGCTTCGTAAGAGTTCTTACTGCTCCTTTTCTTGGACTTTCTGTTGTCCTCCTCGATTCGAAGCCTCACAATGAGATCTTCCAATTTCAACTCCTTTCGCTTATGCTTCAGGTAGTTCTTGAAATCTCTCCACGCAGGTGGGAGTTTCTCCACGATTGTTGCAACCTGAAAAGTTTCAGAAAGAATCATACCTTCGGCCTCTATTTCGTGCAAGATAAGTTGGAACTCTTGCACCTAACTGATGACAGTCTTACTATCCACCATTTTGTACTCCAGAAATCGTCCAACGATGAACTTCTTGGTACCAGCATCTTCAGTCTTGTACTTCTTGTCAAGACTGGCCTATAACTTCTTTGCCGTAGTGATAGGACTGTAGACATTGTAAAGAGAGTCATCCAGTCCATTTAAAACATAATTTCGGCAAAGGAAGTCACATTGAATCCATGCATCAGTTGCAGGCTCTGGTGGATCTTCCTCCAGGAATCTGGCCAGATGAAGAGTGGTCAAGTAGAAGAGCATCTTCTGTTGTCACCTCTTGAATTCTATGCCATCAAATTTTCCTGGCTTCTCCGGCTTCGGATTAGGAAGTGGAGTAGGCATCAATGCTTGTAGCATGTTTGGTGCCTTGCTTGAGCTATCTTGATTTGTCTCAGACATTTTCTGCAAGTTCAAGCAGAACAGAAGTAAGAAACAATAATTGTCTTAAGAATGTTGGATATTCTGCTTAACAAGAATCAATCTGACAACTAATCAAGATCACTGAGATATCAACAATCTAATTGGCCAGGTCGGCAAATATCAGGTGGGAGGTTTTCCGTTCAATAGAACGTTCCTTAATTTAAGAACCACCTTTCAATTTTCTTCCTTAGTTAAAGCACCAATTAGACTGAATCCAAGTCAGTCTCGATATACAGTAAAGTATATCCCCTGTATAAAGGACTGAATCCACTTATACAGTAATTTAGAGTGAGGTACGCTTAGAGCGAATCTCCTTAAGACAATTACGTCCCCCGCACCGGTGCTAACGGGATAATGGACGCTGGTCTCCCAAGATACAACACTCTTTCACGGTATTTGGATATTTGAAGCAGCGGTACGGTCGAACCGTAGTCAACCAGTACCTTCCACAGGATCGTTGAAGCAGCGGTACAAGGACAAATTTCAACTGAATATTTGCCTTTACTCTCTGGAGGAGCACCCACTGTTGAGAACGAAGGAAGGTAGAAGAATATCTTTCTTCAGAAGTACCAGATTCAGACAACAATTCTATAAAAGAATATGTTGAATTTTCTGATTCCTCTTTCAGAACAATTTTGCAGAATCTCCATTGGAAGTCGCTTCGGAAACCGAGTTACGGATTTCCCATTTCACGCTGGAAGTCGCTTCAGAACTTCACGGCCAGTTCAGAATGCAGAACTTCAGAACTCAGATAGAGAAAGAAAGATTGTTGTTGGTGTTTTCTGTGTGTTTCAATTGAGAGTTTGGAGTGCTTTATATAGCACTCCAGGAGGGGCCAACAGGACTGAAAGATTGCAACCTTTCGACCCAACCATCTTTCGACCCAACCATTGCAACCTTTGGGCGTCCAACTGGTTTGCACCCGTTGGCAGTCCAACAGGTTCGCGACCGTTGGCAGTCCAACAGGTTCGCAACCTGACAGCGGAGCGGGTCCGGTCCGGTTCGGCCCATACTTCCAAACCCGATTCAAAAAGAACCAGGCCAGGTAGGGAACCCGAACCCGAACCTGGACCCGAGCCCGAGCCCGCTGGCGGCTCGCGCGCGCACGCATGTGCGAGCATAATTCCCTCCTTTTCGCGCGCGAAAACTCCAAGTACCCAAAGGGCACGCCCTTTGTTCTCAATTTTCTCTATTTATACACCATAGGCTTCCATCCCATGGCCAATGTGGGACTAAATGCTTGTAGCTAACTTTAGTCCCATTTGGTTTTGAATTAGGCAATCTTTGGACTTGAATATTTCGTTCATTCGAAGTCGGAATTGAACATGTGAATATACCACGTTCATCACCATTGGAAGGAGAACACACTCCAACCAACATCCAGTTGATTCGATCAACGGATCTCGCCATAATTCATCTCGAAGATTCATATATATATTCTTCAATTCCAACAAGATCTACGCAGAATTGACAAACTTCCTTAGGCTGATCACCATACCCAGAATCATTTAAATAGAGTGGGCACTCCAAGCTAAACCTTCTCAATCGGTTAGTACCCTCCAAAAAGATGTGTAGTCGCCTCCATATGGTGATCTCTAACGATGATAGCTTCACCCCTACGCAGCAATCCACCTTTAAACTCTCCAGAAGCTTGCAACGGGAAATCATGCACCGAGACTGATTGCT
>JAVJIF010022582.1:0-69477 GCA_038442645.1 Agave tequilana
TCGAGCACACTTGCTCTACATCCCCGCCTTCGACACACGAAGGATTTCACTATGCAAGATCCCAATGGATCTCTCCTCGGTGCCGCAACACCTACAAGCCCTCGGACTCCTAGTCCCGTACACACCGCAAGCCCACCGGCTCGCCGAGGCCGCACCTCGTACAACAAGTCCGCACCCGAACTCGAAACAACGCGGACCCACACGTCGCCTCCTCAAAGTACAAGAAATGATCTCTTGGTGATCTAAACACTTGATCACCAATAAAAACTCTCACTACAACACACTTATAGGATGGATAATCAATAGATGGCTTCAAGTGTGGTGTGAGAAAAGCAAGGATGTGAAAGGTGGAGGAAAACTCAAGACTTTTTTAAACACTCTTGATAAAACTTCCCTTAAGATAGGAATATTGGCACTCTATTTTGTGGAGAAAACTTCTGAAAAATGACTAGGAAAAATTGGCTCTAAAGTCTCCCAAAAATCTTAGCTCAAAACAATGACCAAACCCCCTTTTATAGAGGTCAGAAAAATATGACCGTTGGGGTCTGTCGAGCTGCCGGTCGACCGCCCGGTCGACCGCCAACGGTCGAAAAATCCGAACGTTGGAGCCTCGGTCGACCGCCCGGGTCGACCCAGAAAACCCGAGAGCAGAACTCTCTGCAGCGGTCGACCGTCCGGTCGACCGGACCACTGTGCTGCACAGACAGCACAAGTCTGTGCACGTCGGTCGACCGTGGGTCGACGGCCATGGTGCGGTCGACCGGCTCGGTCGACCGACCAGCCTGTCAGCCAGTTCTAGGTCTGGAAAATTGGTTTAAAAATATTTTAAAATCTTTTAACACTTATAAAAATTCTATAAACTTGTTTTAACATTCTATATTGAAAACCAAACTTGTGATAAAAATTTTCAAGACATATATCAACATATTCATATCATTTCAGCGTCTTGCAAATTTTATCAAAAATCAAAACATGTATTTTCAAACTTGGTTTCATAACTTCACAAAATATAAAAACAAGATATTTGATTTCATTTTAAAGCATAGTGTGTATGGATATGATCCACTACACAATCATATGTAATATCTATGTTTTGTCATAAAGCTCTAAATTAGGTTTTGGTTAAAATATATAACTTTGAATACCAAGAACCAAAACAATATTTTTTAAAAAATGAAAGTCTTTTCTAAATCTAAAAATTCTTTTATGAAAAGACATTAAAATCAAGAGAGTGTGTGTGATATATACTTGAGCAATCCACCAACTATCTATCCTTTACATTTTTAACTAAAAACAAAAACAAAATCTTATACCTAGACACAAGTCTTCAACTTCTTGAAGTCTTCACTTGAAGGCTTCTCATCTTCTTGACTTGGTCCAAGCTTGATCCAAAAGCTCCTTGGATCACACCGTGCTAGCTCCAAATCTTGACATTTTATTCTTTGTTGAGCTATGTACCTACTAAGATCTTGATAATGAATCTGTCACTTATTAAACACAAGATCATTAGTAAACATAACTTCATGAGTTGATCATCATCAAAACTAGGGTGATAGGCTTTTGGGCCAACAATTTTCCCCTTTTTGATGATGACAAAACTCATGAGGTTATATATGCATGGATTAAAGTAAAGCTTCAAGGAAGCTCCCCCTTAACTCATGCATAACAATAATAAACAATATATGACAATGAAGCTCATAAATATGTATGCAAATGATGGAGATGAAACAAAATAAATCTTTTCTCCTATTTGCAAAACAAAACATATACGCATAAATAACAAGGAAGACAAATACTACTCCCCTTTAAGCAATGAAAACAGGCATATATACTCAAATACTTCTCCCCCTTTTGTCAATCATCAACAAAGGGTTCAAAGTAAAATCAAATCAAAAACAAAATTTTCTCCCCTTTTTGTCAAAAACAAAAAAAGATCAAGAAGGGGTGAAACAATCAATCAATAAAGATTTATATGCGATATACATTCATGAAGAGGAAGACGCTAAGTTAGCTTCCCTACACATATGCATTACATGAAGAAGGGATGACAAGCCCTACTCACATAACACATATTATGTAATGCATAAGAGGAGATGTGAAGCTCCCCCTACACACGTATATCATATAAAGAAGAGTTGTCAAGCTCCTCAATTTATAATATACTCAACATGAATCCATATGTAAGAGAGATATTAAGCTCTCCTTGCATATAGGAAATACAAATCAAACATTTTGAATTTTCTTTTTTTTAAAAAAATTTTAAAGGTATCAGAGCTCTTGTAAAACAATCAAAATTTTAAGATACCAAATTAAAGCAATCATATATATATATATATTTAAAACATATTGATACCAATTGACATTTAACAAATATGAAGTTGAAGCATATTGATACCAATAGTAAACATAATGATCAAAAATTTTTATTTTTCATTATAAACTTTGTGCCTTTAAAAATGTGAGCCAATTGTAAGTTAAGCACATGAAAATCATATATATGTATGAGAAATGAGTATACCAAGTGAAATTGAAACATACATATATATAAGAGACAAAATATGAGTATATACAAAATAAGTTCATATTGATACCAATTGAAACGATTCAATGATACCAATTGACATAACAATAAAATCAAGTGTATATCTCATAACCTACCACCCTTGATATGCACAAGGTAAAAGATATGTCAATAAAGCTTACAAGGCATAATCGCCCAACCATCCTCCCATTGATGGTAGGGGTTTTCAAAAATAGATTTGAAAATAAACTTAGTTTGAAAAAACTCTACCAAATGAAGAGATTTCACTAGTTAATATAAAAATGTTTTAAAACTAGTACGAAATCCTTCAAGTAAGGAATAAAGCAAAAGAAATGTCAATAAATCTCAATATTCCTTTAAATCATCACACGTTTTTATTAAAAAAATTATATTTCAAGATATATGTATGTTTTGACAACACAATAAGTATACATACATATCTCTTAAACACATTGAGTCCATATAAATAGATTTGCATTAAGGCAAATGACTCAAGAGGTATACATGTATATCTTAAAGTTTGGCAAATACACATATACATGAAATGAAAACACATGATCATAAACAAATCCAAAAAGAGAATATAAGTTTAAAAATGTATGTATCATCAAAACCAAGCAATACAAGCATATTTCATGGGTTCAAATAAGCATTAAAGCATAAATATAAATAGATTTATTTGTGGCCCACGATATGTACAAGTATAATCCTAGTGTTGACAAAAACTAACATATAAACTAATATTCAAATCATGAAGCATCAAATCTTTTAGATCACAAAAAGAATTTATCCATATAATTGAAATAAAGTAGGATCATGTGGATAATCTTAGAAGAATAGATAACTAGTTTAAATTGATTTTGAATAACTAGTTAAAGATCCTTCAAGTAACATCAAATCATATGTTTTTCATAAAACATAGCTAGATTCACAAAAATTTAAGCACTCATGGTCTATAAAGCTCAAAATATTTTTAACAAAAATGTGAGTATTAAACGATCATGTAAATAGCATTTTTTATGAAAATAGTCAATGAAGCTCAAAAAGATCACAAGTCACATTTTTAACAAAAACACGAAAAATCATTTTTCATCAAAACACTAATCTTCATGGTATATGTATGATTAATCCAATCCTAACAATACACATACATATCCCAAATCTAAAAGAGTCTATTAAT
This sequence comes from Agave tequilana, assembly GCA_038442645.1. Lineage (NCBI taxonomy): Eukaryota > Viridiplantae > Streptophyta > Magnoliopsida > Asparagales > Asparagaceae > Agave > Agave tequilana. The sequence continues at coordinate 3,723 of JAVJIF010022582.1, forward strand.
GATGTTTGCATGAAGGCAAGAGACTCATGGGTATACATGTATATTTATTAGATTGAATTTAAAATACATATACATGAAGTAAAGCATAAAAATAGGCATAACATGTATAAATGAAAGAATCATCAAAACTAGACTATGCATATGCAAATAGTGGGTACAAGTGAGCATGAAGTTCAATCATATATGAATCAATTGTAATTCACTAATTGTATATGTATACATGCACGTTTTGATAAAATCTTCATTTAAACATGTAAATACCACATGAAACACATAAAAATATGAACATGCTATGATTAGAACTAGCATGAACAAAAAAATAGGAGTTTAGAAATTGTTACCAACTCCAAAGCTCTAAATATGGTGGTCTTTCCACAAAGCTCCTTGATAGCGATGCATCCAAATGTTTGTCCATCAAGTCCATTGCATCCACTACCAAGGCACCAATTCTCTCACGTTTTGTGAGAGCCCTCACCTACATCAAAAGCAAATGGTGGGGGTTTGGTACCCATATTTTCTTGGGTCCTTTGGGGTAGACTTGTAAGGAACCAAAACTTTTATAATTAGCAAAATTTAGAGAATTAATATTATCATAACAAAACTTTGCTAAATGGCCTTTGCGGCCACAATGTGTACATATGTACACCTTAGTATGCTTATGTGTAGGAGTGTGATCATGTTGTGCAACATAAGCATGATGATGTGCATGAATAGATGGAGTTTGTTTCTTTGAAAACATTGACTCCAACCTAGAATGATGAAAAGCACAAGAGTTCAAAGTTGAACTCAAACCATCCATTTTATTTTTCAAATTCTAATCTCATTAGTTGTGGCATGTAAAGCATGATGAGATATATGATCATTTTTCTTTTTCTTTTTAAAAGCAAATTCTTTTTCTTTTTCAACAAATTTTCTTTTCAAAGTAATGTTTTCTTGAAAACAACTTCCTTTTGTTTTTCCATCAAATCAATTTTATTTTTCAAAGACATATTTCCTTCACATAAATCCTTCAATTTGACATGAGGGAAACATTCTCATTTTTCAAATTATTGTTTTCTTTTTCTAAGCATGCCATTTTATTTTCTAAAGAATCTTTTTCATTAAGCATGGCATCAAAATTCTTTTTCAAATTATTGTTATCTTTTTCTAAACATGCAATGTTAGATTTAAAAGAGTCTTGTTCTACATGCATGCAAGCAATATTCTTTTTCAAATTTTTATTTTCCTTTTTAATCATGTCATATTTTTCAAGCAATAGATGACAAAAAGTAGATAGCTTCATCATATGACATGTCCTCATCATCGGATTCGGAGTTTACCTCAAGGGGGTTATCCCCTTGGACCATGTAGCCTTGTTGGAGGTGTCGCTTCCAACATCCGAGTCACTCCCCGCATAGTATAGATCTTTTTCGCCGAGGGAGGTGATGATGTTCCATACTACAAAAGCCGATTCAACATTAGAAACCCTAGATAAATAATCATCATTTAGGGTTGACTTGATAGCATGAAGGGCTTTTGTATTAGCCTCAAAATTCTTACCATTTAAAGAATATGCATTATTAGTGGTGGCAAGATAGACATGAAATCCTAAGGCTTTGAGGTACAAAGACATCTTAACCTTCCAAATTTGGATGTTAAGGATGTCAAAGGTGGGTGGTGACATGAAGTCCATGGTGTGTGTACAAAATCTTGTGATTAGCCTAAAAATGAGGATCTTTAACTCTAGGTTGTTAGACCCAAATCAGAGTACCAAGCTCTGATACCAATTATAAATCACCTAGAGGGGGGGTGAATAGGTGATGGCTAATCTAATGGTCACTTAATAGTAAATTATGCAAATAATGCGGAAGCTATAACAAATATGACCAAATTAAATCTTCTTTTAATTAAACACTTATGTATAACTCAAGAGTGTTGCCGAATTCCCTTTGCAGGGCTCTGGACAAGCTCCTCTAGATTCCCCTTGAATGGGTTGAGGTGCCGCGTTGGCTCTCTTGGTTGAATACTTGTGTTAACAACAATCCCAAGCAAGTATAGCAATTATGAGCACAAGGGAATATATCAAGCATGTAAATGATAAAGACAATTATTGAATGCAAGATATAAAAGAGACAAAGAGAGAGAGAGAGAGAGAGGAGAGAGAGAGAGAGAGAGAGAGATAGAGTAAGCAATCGCAAACACAAAGGTATGTTTCGAAGTTCGAGCACACTTGCTCTACATCCCCGCCTTCGACACACGAAGGATTTCCACTATGCAAGATCCCAATGGATCTCTCCTCGGTGCCGCAACACCTACAAGCCCTCGGACTCCCTAGTCCCGTACACACCGCAAGCCACCGGCTCGCCGAGGCCGCACCTCGTACAACAAGTCCGCACCCGAACTCGAAACAACACGGACACACACGTCTGCCTCCTCAAAGTACAAGAAATGATCTCTTGGTGATCTAAACACTTGATCACCAATAAAAACTCTCACTACAACACACCTATAGGATGGATAATCAATAGATGGCTCAAGTGTGGTGTGAGAAAAGCAAGGATGTGAAAGGTGGAGGAAAACTCAAAGACTTTCTTTTAACACTCTTGATAAAACTTCCCTTAAGATAGGAAATATTGGCACTCTATTTTGTGGAGAAAACTTCTGAAAATGACTAGGAAAAACTGGCTCTAAGTCTCCCAAAAATCTTAGCTCAAAACAATGACCAAACCCCCTTTTATAGAGGTCAGAAAAATATGACCGTTGGGGTCTATCAGAGCTGCCGGTCGACCGCCCGTCGACCGCCAACGGTCGAAAATCCGACCGTTGGAGCCTCCGGTCGACCCCCCGGTCGACCCAGAAAACCCGAGAGCAGAACTCTCTGCAGCGGTCGACCGTCCGGTCGACCGGACCACTGTGCTGCACAGACATGCACAAGTCTCTGCACGTCGGTCGATCGTGGGTCGACCGGCCATGGAGCGGTCGACCGCTCGGTCGACCGACCAGCCTGTCAGCCAGTTCTAGGTCTGGAAAATTGGTTTAAAAATATTTTTAAAATCTTTTAACACTTATAAAAATTCCATAAACTTGTATTAACATTCTATATTGAAAACCAAACTTGTGATAAAAATTTTCAAGACATATATCAACATATTCATATCATTTCAGCGTCTTGCAAATTTTATCAAAAATTAAAACATGTATTTTTCAAACTTTGTTTTCATAACTTCACAAAATATAAAAACAAGATATTTGATTTCATTTTAAAGCATAGTGTGTATGGATATGATCCACTACACAATCATAATGTAATATCTATGTTTTTGTCATAAAGCTCTAAATTAGGTTTTGGTTGAAACATATAACTTTGAATACCAAGAACCAAAACAATATTTTTCAAAAATGAAAGTCTTTTCTAAATCTAAAAATTCTTTTATGAAAAAACATTAAAATCAAGAGTGTGTGTGTGATATATACTTGAGCAATCCACCAACTATCTATCCTTTACATTTTTAACTAAAAACAAAAACAAATCTTATACCTAGACACAAGTCTTCAACTTCTTGAAGTCTTCACTTGAAGGCTTCTCATCTTCTTGACTTGGTCCAAGCTTGATCCAAAGCTCCTTGGATCACACCGTGCTATCTCTAAATCTTGACATTTTATTCTTTGTTGAGCTATGCACCTACTAAGATCTTGATAATGAATCTGTCACTTATTAAACACAAGATCATTAGTAAACATAACTTCATGAGTTGATCATCATCAAAACTAGGGTGATAGGCCTTTGGGCCAACACATACCATCTAAGGCAAAAAAGTCAAGATAAAACTATCTCTCCAATTTATCTTGCTTAGCCTATAATTTTAAACAAGATCTATTATTATGACTAGGTTTAAGATGTCATAATTAAGGCTTTCTTAATTTTTAGATCATCTTAATTTTCTTAAAAATAGATCAAAACTTTGTCTCTTATTTCAAAAAGTTTTTAAAGAAAGAGAAAAATCCTATACATACAAAAGGGAAAATTTCTAAAAGTATCCTAAAAAGAAGTGTAAAAGAAAGAAATCTAAAAACTCTATGTTAGTAAACCCTCCCCCACACTTATCTCAGCATTGTCCTCAATGCATCATGATGTATGTATGCATGAAACAAATAGAGAGGGAAGGAAAAATCACCTCAAGGTGGTGGTTCCGGTGGTCTGATTGGTCCACGAAATGCGGCCCAATCCAATGTGCGTGGAATCCGGAGGAACCCTCCAGAGACCTCTAAAATACAACCCACTAGAATTATGTATATATTTATGATTTTTATTAAAAGTTTTACCTTATCTATTTTCTAAATTTTCAAAATAATTTCAGAGTCAAATTTATCAAGACCCTTGTCCCAGAATGGAATGATTGATTTGGACTCATGAAGTATAGGAACTAATACCGACTCAGGAAAAAGACATAAGTCAAGTAAAGGTTTGGGAGTCGAGATTGGTTCAGGATGTGGGTCCAAATCATGAAGATGAAACTCAAGTCCACATTCATTTCCCCATGATGGAATGTGACTTTCGAAGATTGGTGATTCAAGTTCAAGAATGATAGGTATGGAAACCAAAACTGACTCTAAAATGTTGCTCAATTTAGGTAACAAAACTGGAGTCAATATTGATTCAGAAATTTGAACTGGATCACAAATTTGAGGATCAAAGTTACATTCCTCATTGAGTTCAATTCCATAAAAATGAGAACTTGCCAATTTATCAATGGGACTTTCAAAAGTATGAAATTGGTCAAGTTCAATATGATGATCATAAATGATTGGTGATTCAATTTCACAATGGACTGGCACTGAGTCCAATACTTACTCGAAAAAGGCCTGAATTCCGGTAAAAACACCTCAGTCAATATTGAATCAGGAAGTGAAATTGAATTTTCAAGTTGAAGTTCAGGATCATATTCATGCTCAAGTTCAATTTCAGGAAAAGGATAACTTGCCAAAATATCAATAGGATTTTTAACATTTGAAGTTTGGACAAGTTCAGATGGGTGTGCTGAAATTGAATCTTGGTGTCCAAAATGACAAGAGTCCTGGGTCAGATCAATAGAGTTAGGGATAGCTGAATTGGTTAAAGGTTGATAAGATAGAGTTTCCTCATTCCTATAAATGTTAACCAATTGACTTAATTGTGTTTCCAACCTATTGATAGACTCGGTAGAAGATTTTTGAAATTTTAACGCGGACTCTTGCAAGACTTCTAGACTCTTTTCTAGATGTGATGTATCTTCAAGTGGTTGTTCTAGAAAAGAAGTGTAGGAATCTTGGTTTCCAAAACAACAAGAGTCATGGGTCAAATTGATAGAGTTAGAGATATTTGGATTGGTCAAAGGTTGAGAAAGAGAGTTTCTTCATTCTTATAAATGTTGACCAATTTATTTAATTGTGTTTCCAACCTATCAATAGACTGAGAAGAAGATTTTTGAAATTGTAAAGTTAACTCCTGCAAGGTTTCTATACTCTTTTCTAGACTTGATTTTTCTTTAAGTTGATGGTCCAGAAAGGGAGTATAAGAATCTTGGTTTTGAAAATTTTGTGAAGACTGTGAGTCTAAAATGTTTTGAGATTGAAGCTTGAACTTACACAAGAGTTCCTTACTCGATTTCAAGGCAGATGGTTGTTCATTTGAGGAGGTGGAACTGAGTAAGACTCTTGAAAATATTGTGAATTGGAGAGGCCAACATTTTCTGACGTTGTCGCTCGGCCTCTTGCAAGTTGGCTTCTATACTCTTTTCTAACTTGGATTTTTCTTCAATGGGAGGTCCAGGAAAGGAGTATAGAAAGTGAAATCAGGAAATGAATATTGTGAGATTTGTGGACAAGGTGGATACGGTAGACAAGGAGGTTGAAAATTTAACTCGGGGGAGGTGAATCCCCATTGACTCTGTGAAGAGTTGAAATTATTTTGGAAATTATAGTCATAAGATTATGGGTATGGGTTGTATTGATTCGGATAAGTCCAACCCGGTGTATTTGGTTGGTTCATATTATGAAAAATCGGGTTGGAATTATCTGAAACAAATGGGGTCAGTGTGAAATATGGATTCATTTTAGGATTGAAAGAATTATTGTTGTTGAATTCCATTTCACAAACAATCACAAACAAAAAAGAAAATCAAACAACAAACAAAAAAAAGAAAAAAAATCAAAACCAAGCCTATAGTAGAGTTGACCTAGACCTAGGCGACTCCTAACTGGTCGATTACCCGAGGGAGATTGTTGCTTGAATCCGACCACAAGCTAATCGGCCAGGTAGGGGCAAAATACGGTGGGAGGTATCAGTGCGTAAGCAACGGGCCTTAATTACGCCAAACCACGGTATCTTCGAGGCGTAACCTCTTAATCCCCAACCTTAGACACTGATTTCACAAGAGTAAGATTCAAAACAAGTTCCACCCTCGGTCAATCTCTTAATGAGTCTGAGATGTCCCTAGGGATCAACGTCTATCAATTTTTATTAGGGCTTGGGTTGTGTGAGTCGGGAGGTGATTGGTTGCTAATGTTGCATATTTAATGTCACATTTCCATACTTATTTTAGAATAAAAGCCTGCATTGTCCTAATTATTTGTTTAATTTATTTGCAGGCCCAATCCTTAAGGAGATGAAGAGAAATGAGCCCAAAAGCCCACCAGAATTCTGAATTAAATCAGAATAAATTCGCACACCCCAAAATCAGGACAAAATCAAGAGGTTGAAACCGGTTGAGAAGAATCCTCTCAGAATCGATCGGTTAAAGCCAAGAATACAAGGTCATTTCGTCAGAATCCGGAGCTCAAACGACAAAACCAACAAAGGATAAAGCCAGATGAAACCCCCGGAGAGACCCAGCAACAGGGTGTGGCCATCTGGCCACACCCTGGCCGCGGAAACGCGGCTTGGGCCGCGTTTCCGCGGCAATCTTGGGGAGTTGGGGGAGCTTTTGCTCCCCCGACCTCCCCGGGATCTTGGTTGTTGGGGTTATGCCTATAAAAGGCCAGTATCTACGCTGAAAAGGACGACCATGCAGATTAGGATTTAGCCTAGTTTTAATTCTTTATAGTTTAGGTTTTTCTTTTCTTTTTATGTAATTTGTATGTAACTTAGGGTAGAAGAAGATTCATGTAAGTAAGAGAGGGGGGCTGATGTTGAGAGTGACACCGACGATGTACCCTATTCCTTTCTTTCATTGTCTCAGCAAGTAATAAAGGTAAATGCTTTGTTTGTTTTCTATTCTGCTTTACTTTACATTTGTTTTGCTTTCCTCTTCCTCTTCTACTTTACCTTGGTTGTATTTGTTGAGTGTACAAGTGAATTCCAAAGCAAGTATAACTAAGCTACGTGAGAGCCAGCGATAGTTCATGAAGACGTTCTCCTCTTCCAAGATCCGCATCACTTCGTTCTTCTTATGCTTGACGATATAATGTGCACGGGGACCGAGCTCGAGTTTATGATCTATGCGTTGAACGCCTCCGAAGCAAAAAGGTAGAACTTGCAAAAAGGTTTCCAAGTAAGTCAACACTCAACCTAGGTAAGTATTTCTTCACTTTTCTCTCTTTCTTTTCTTTTCTTTTTTAGTTTAGATCACCAACCACTTCTCCCAAATCGTTTTCATTCTTCTTTCCACTTCATTGTGCATAATCGCTTTCTTTTGTTTTCTGAATTTTCCAACTTCTTCATCTTCCATTTTCTACTAACTTTAACTATACTTTCTTTTTCCATTTTTATAACTTTAAAACAGAGAAGAACTTTCGCTTATTTTCTTAACGATTTCAATAAAGAACTGTAAAGCTTCCATCGCAAACCCTCCTTGTGGATCACGACCCGCATAGCCACTTGCTATAGCGGAAGAATTGAGCACTTGCACATTTCCTTTCTTAAGTTCTATAATTTCGTATTTTGTGTGCAGATTTAGCCTCAATCAAATTTTGGCGCCGTTGCCGGGGAGGGTAAAACGGTTTTTATTGAAATCTGAATTTTTATTGCAAATTTTTTAGAACTAAACGAATTTTCTTCTCTGTTGCAGGTTATAGGGCAAGCAAAGCAGAAAATTATTATTGCAGTGACATACAAGTGGCCTTGGGCCTCTGCTCCAAAAAGCAGAGACCAAGGGCCCTCTGAATTGCCGCGTTTTCATGGCAAAAGCCGCGGATCCGCGGCAAGGACGAGTTGACTACTAACAGCTTTTTACAGGACTGCTTAGTTTACAAATTTCAGTTTGCTGCAACTTTAATTTTTCTTATATGCCATAACATAAGCCTGCTAATAATCAACAGTAAAATATTTGTTGAAAAGATAAAAAATTGATTAGACATTTGCATTTTAGGCACGTGTCTTTTTAATTCCTTTATTTTTTACTGTTGAAGAGTGCTGGAGTAAGGTACGTATGCATTGCATTTAGCATAGGACTCACTTCTTGGTAGATTTATATCGCTTTGAGTGAGTCTTACATATCTTGTACACTTGCACAAATTGATCTTAAGGGCACTAACCCATAACAAGATAAGGTGGGGATTTAATCACCCTTCTTTAGCCCAAAAATCACATTCCAAGCACTCACTAACCCAAGCCTAACTTAAAATGAGTAGACGTTGGCCCTAGGGACATCTCGGACTCAATTAGGAGATTATCCTAAGGGGGAAAATGTTGGAATCTGACTCCTGCAAAATCAGTGTCTAGGAAAGGGATTAAGGGCCGAAAGCCCGAAGGTTGGTGGTTATTTAATTAAGGAACGTTTTTTGATGGAAAACCTCCCACCAACCTTGCCCTGACCTGGCTGATTAGCTTGTGGTCAAAGTCTACATTAAACCTCCCGTGGACAGTCTAACCAGTTAGGAGTCGTCTAGGTCTAGGTCTACCCTAACTTAGGTTAGCATTTTTTCTTTCTTGTTTGTTTATTTGTTTGCTTATCTTTCTTCTTTGTTTGTATTCTATTGTGTGATATTGACTATAATAATAATTTTTTCAACTACAATAATAATCCATATTACACACCGACTTCATTTTCGGATATTACCAACCCGGCATATCATAACTTTGACCAACCTAGTGTGCCGGATTGGTCTTATCCGAATCAATATGACCCATACCCCCCATATAATAACTATAATTTCCATAATGATTTCAACTCTTCACCGAGTCAGTGGGGATTCACCTCCCCCGAGCATAATTTCCAACCACCTTGCCCTCCTTCTCCACCCAGTCCACATTATGTTCAAGATTCATACTCAGTTCCACCCGTCCAAAATAGGAAACCATCAATTATAGAAATGAGTATGCGTGAGTCCAAACACAAATCCCAAAATCTGATGGACTCACAATTTCACTACCACTTCCAAGACAATTCTTCATCTTTTCATCAAAACAATGAACCTATCAACTATAAAAAGATGCTTGAAGCCATGACTCAGGCTCAAAACACTCGTAATCTTGACATAGATATGATGGTCGAATCTCTACGTTCCCACCGTCCTGATGTCACTAACTATTCTGTTAGAGCTGAAGAGTCACGTAGTTTTGAAAATCAAGATTCCATTTCAGAACAACCATGTGAACTTACCCAAACTCCAAATGATATTGATAGTTTGGCTAGTTTTCCTTTCCTGAAATAGAACTTGAAAATGATTATGATCCTGAACCCCAACTTAGTGATTCAATTCTATTTCCTGATTCGATTATGACTCCGGTATCTTCACCTGACTTCAATTTTTTTCCAGAGTCAACATTGGATCCTGTACCAATTCATAAAGAAATTGAATCACCCATCTTTGAGGATCATGTTGAACTTGACCAACTTTACAATTTTGAAAATCCCATGGATAAATTGGCAAGTTCTCCATTTTTTGATATTGAACTCAATGAGATATGTGACCTAGATTCTCACATATTTGATCCAGTTCAACTTTCTGAATCAATATTGACTCCTGTTTTATTACCAAACTTGAATAATATTCTAGAGTCAATTTTGATTCCTCCACCTATCATTCCTGAACTGGAATCACCCATATTATGTCACATTCCATTGTTAGAAAATACATGTGGACTGGAGTTTCAACTTCTTGACTTGGACCTAATTTCTGAACCTATTTCGACTCCTGAACCTTTACTTGAGTTAAGTCACCTTCCTGAGTCGGTATTAGTTCCTGTCCTTCCTGAGTCCAAGTCAACTGTTCTATCATTTCATACTCCATTCTGGGACGAGGTGGTTGACAAATTTGACTCCGAAATTAGTTATGGAATATGAAAATTAGATGGGGTTAAATATTTAATAAAAATCCTTCATGGATATATCTTTTTAATGGGTTATATTAAAGATAGTGCTGGTGGGTTCCTCCGAGACCCAAGAAAAGTTGATTGGGCCGCGTTTCGTGGACCAATCAGACCACCACCGGAACCACCACCTTAAGGTAACCTTTTCCTTCCCTTTCTTCTTTTTCATGCATTATGCATTAATTCATACATTGAGGACAATGCATGAGATAGGTGTGGGGGAGGGTCTAACATAACTTTTCTTTTTCTTTAAATAAAAAAATTAACATTTTTCTTTACTTTTAAAAACTTTTTGAAAATAGAAACAATATTTTGACTTATTTTTGTAAGAAATTAAGTTAATTTTAAGGAATAGGAAAATCCAAATTAGGATTTCTTATACTTGGTCAAAATAAGATTATTTGTTTGATTTTTAGGGTTTGGAAGAAAATTTGTCAAAGTAATTTGGTCTTGATCTTTACCTTGATGAAATATGCACACTTCATACACTTACACACTTAGGGTTCAAAAACAAAGATTCTTATGCCTTATAAAAAATAAAAATAAAAAAAAACAAGTCTAATTATTGATTAGCTAGGTGCTTTGGCCTAAGCAAGCCTTAGTATTTATGCGAAAGATGATTAGATAAGTTATATAAAAAAATAAAAAAAAAGAATATATATACAAACAAGTCTAATTATTGATTAGCTAGGTGCTTTGGCCTAAGCAAGCCTTAGTATTTATGCGAAAGATGATTAGATAAGTTTGAAAAGAAAAATCCTCTGATTAAGCTGGGTATTTGTGCCTAATAAAGCATAAGTATTCACGCCTAAAAGAGGTTCATATAATAAAATCCTTAGTTTTGTGGCCTTGTTTGCTCGAGTCCTTAAGTCCTAGGGGTGTCTTCTCACCTGGTGCCCTAAGACCGTCTGGTTTGGGAGTCATCGATTAAAGGCTCGTTACATGGGCAGATTAGAAAGCCTAAACTAAGGAATAATACCACCAAAAATATATATATATATATAAATAAAAATAAGGCATAAGAGTTAGAGTTAATGAACCCTTAGTCAAAATTTTCACAGTCACAAGTGCATATGACTTAGGGTAAAGTAATAGACTAGATGAGAAGTACAATTTAACTCCTTACTTTGATTGATAACAAATTTTTGAATAGAGACTAAGTTTAGGAATGAAAAATTTAGTTTCCTATAACTTATAGATTGCTTAGATCTTACAATCATATTTCAAATATTTTTCTCTTTCAAAATGCTTTTCGAAAATACTAACTCTTTATTTCTCTTTCTTTATGGATTTTGTGGGTGCAATCCGCTGAAAACCCTCACGAGACAACACTCGTCCTCTAGGGGTAACCTAGAGGTTTAACGGCTTGTTGCACATGCTCAGTGCAATCGCGCGACCTGCGAAAGTGGTCTAATAATCCTTAGTATAGCTTAGTTGTTTTGCTCGAGGACGAGCAAAAGATAGGTATGGGGTGTGATTGGTTGCTAATGTTGCATATTTAATGTCACATTTCCATACTTATTTTAGAATAAAAGCCTGAATTGTCCTAATTATTTGTTTAATTTATTTGCAGGCCCAATCCTTAAGGAGATGAAGAGAAATGAGCCCAAAAGCCCACCAGAATTCTGAATTAAATCAGAATAAATTCGCACACACAAAATCAGGGCAAAATCAAGAGGTTGAAACTGGTTGAGAAGAATCCTCTCAGAATCGATCGGTTAAAGCCAAGAATCCAAGGTCATTTCGTCAGAATCTGGAGCTCAAACGACAAAACCAACAAAGGATAAAGCCAGAAGAAACCCCCGGAGAGACCCACCAACAGGGTGTGGCCATCTGGCCACACCCTGGCCGCGGAAACGCGGCTTGGGCCGCGTTTCCGCGGCAATCTTGGGAGTTAGGGGGAGCGTTTGCTCCCCTGACCTCCCCGGGATCTTGGTTGTTGGGGTTATGCCTATAAAAGGCTAGTATCTACGCTGAAAAAGGACGACCATGCAGATTAGGATTTAGCCTATTTTTAATTCTTTATAGTTTAGGTTTTTCTTTTCTTTTTATGTAATTTGTATGTAACTTAGGGTAGAAGAAGATTCATGTAAGTAAGAGAGAGGGGCTGATGTTGAGAGTGACACCGACGATGTACCCTACTCCTTTCTTTCATTGTCTCAGCAAGTAATAAAGGTAAATGCTTTGTTTGTTTTCTATTCTGCTTTACTTTACATTTGTTTTGCTTTCCTCTTCCTCTTCTACTTTACCTTGGTTGTATTTGTTGAGTGTACAAGTGAATTCCAAAGCAAGTATAACTAAGCTACGTGAGAGCCAGCGATAGTTCATGAAGACGTTCTCCTCTTCCAAGATCCGCATCACTTCGTTCTTCTTATGCTTGACGATATAATGTGCACGGGGACCGAGCTCGAGTTTATGATCTATGCGTTGAACGCCTCCGAAGCAAAAAGGTAGAACTTGCAAAAAGGTTTCCAAGTAAGTCAACACTCAACCTAGGTAAGTATTTCTTCACTTTTCTCTCTTTCTTTTCTTTTCTTTTTAGTTTAGATCACCAACCACTTCTCCCAAATCGTTTTCATTCTTCTTTCCACTTCATTGTACATAATCGCTTTCTTTTGTTTTCTGAATTTTCCAACTTCTTCATCTTCCATTTTCTACTAACTTTAACTATACTTTCTTTTTCCATTTTTATAACTTTAAAACAGAGAAGAACTTTCGCTTATTTTCTTAACGATTTCAATAAAGAACTGTAAAGCTTCCATCGCAAACCCTCCTTGTGGATCACGACCCGCATAGCCACTTGCTATAGCGGAAGAATTGAGCACTTGCACATTTCCTTTCTTAAGTTCTATAATTTCGTATTTTGTGTGCAGGTTTAGCCTCAATCAGGAGGTGATTTTTGGGCTAAGGAAAGGTGATGAAATCCCACCTTATCTTGTATGGGTTTTGCCCTTAATTTCAATTCGTGCAGTGTGCAATATAGACAAGAATACAACACAAAGCGAGTAAATCACTCGCGTGTTTGTCCTATGCTATATGCAATGCTATATGTACACCTCAGTCCAGATCACAACAACATAACAAAATACAGTATATTGGAATTGAATTGACACGTGCCTAAATGCAAATGTCTAAACCGTTTTAAAAGCGTTCAATTACCGTATTTAGTTTTTTAGTTTATTGCACTGTGTAGGAAATCAAAGCAGAAAAATAGCAGTACAAATCCACTAGCTATTACAATATACACATCCCAGCACAACAAGATACACAAATGCTACAAATTGGCTACGGAAGCGTGGCTAAAGTCGCGTTTGCGCGGCGTTACTTTGGAATCTGGGCCCCTGCTTTCTAGAGCAGGAAGCTGCAGTGCTAATGGTTGTTCTGCAATATTCAGTTCTTTTAAACTTTGACCTGGATACCAAAACAGAGAAGATAATGTTAACAAAAACGTGAAATCAAAACCATTCGCGTTCCCCCGCAACGGCGCCAAAAATTTGATCGGGGCGGAACAAGCACCTGAAAAAGTGTGTTTTATGAAATCAATGAAAAGCTCGTATGGGCTAATGTTCCCTCGATACTTCCGTTATAGCATTGGCTCAACGGGTCGAATCCACAGGGACGGGAGGCGATAGAAGCATTAACAGTCTCTATTTCAATGAGCCATCAATGGCTCTTGCAAGAGCAAGGCCTTATAGAGGCTATTAGATTCATGTGGATTATCAAGTAAGTGGTTAGATGGTTAGTGGTTAGTAGTTAGATTGCCGTGAGAAGAAGAGTTAGCAAAGCATCATGTAGAAGATGGAGAAGATTACAATGGAGAAGAAAGGAGGCACCTTTATATAGATTGTCACCATCTATTATATCAATCCCTCTCTATCTCTCTCTGAATCTCTCAGCCCTACTACAAGATCTAAAAAGAAAAGAAAATACAAAAAAAATGAATTGAAGAACACCTACCTACACTACACTAAAACATAGAAACCCTAGCCTAAAATTAAAAACTGCTCCGTTTTGGACCTCTATAGGGGATTTATAGGCATAGAGAGATTCTAGAAGACGAGACGGGCCCACGCGTCGAAAATCAACGCGTGGGCCCACCATATTGCCACGAAACGCAGAAATTGCCGCGGATCCGCGGCAATACCAGGGACAAAAGTCCCTGTTTTTGGTGAGACGCTTCCTCTGGCTTCTAGGATTTTTCTGGTATATCCCAATTCTGGTATTTTTGCCCGAATATTCGTCTGACGTGAGCAAAGGTCTAGGTTCAATGCATCTTCTAGATGTTCACTTGCTTGGCCTCAAAGAATTGCGGATTTAATTACCCGAAAATAGGGTTAATTAAGATCTTATTACTCCTTTGCCCTTAAACTCTTGATTTACCTTCAAGAGAGACCAAAACACGGTTTAGACCGACATTTTATTCATAAATCGGTGGAGAAATGCGATATAAGAATGCAGAATTGTAGACTAATCAGAACACAAAGAGAAAACAAAGGTGAGACAAAGGCAAAATAATCACTTTTAATATTTATATCAAAATGATAAAAGTGATATAAACACTCTCTTATTCAATAAGATGGAGTGTTACAAAAGAAGAGACAAAAAGTTAATCTCGTTCAGCGAGAGACATTATTTGGTCCTTAAGGCATTTAATATCTCTTTGATGTGCTTCCTCAATCTCAGCCAAGGCTCGAACCCTTAACTCCTCATCTGATAACAGCTTCCTCGCAACAAGTTGTGCCTGAAGATCTTTCAACTTCGTGGTGTGGATGTCGAGCTCCTGTTGTACCTGACTCTTGGCAGCCTCGAGCTTCTCCACCTTCTTCTTCTTCTCGTTCACAAGCTTCTGCTCGTTATCTTGGATTAAGGCTTGCGCCTTAGCAATCACCGCTCGAGCACTTGAAATGGCTTCCCTCTGTGCTTTTAGTGATGAACTCTGACCGTTGGAGCTCATCTGTTGTAACGCCCCGATCCTGCGGGTACGGAGACGTTACTGCAACGTATATACGCAGGTCAGAAATACCCTCACGTATATACGCTAAGCATCAGTACAGGCAAGAATCAGAGTACGGAAGCACGTGGTGCATTATACATTCCAACATATGAGTACAATTATAAAGTTATCACCAGAGGTGATCCAATATTACATGAATATTACATCACTGATATGCGCAATTGCGAGATTACAAAGAGATGTACAAGTATGAACAGTACAAAAACAGGCTCAGAGTCATAACAGGAAAACTCTAGAGCCGCACAAGGGGGCCTGGAAGGACAAGGCTCCAGACGGTCTGCTGGGGATCCACGCTACCGCTGTGCCACTCTGATCAGCAACTGGGAGAATCCACACGCTCCAAGCTCCATGACCTGGACATGAGGATCCAGGGGAGTCAGATAGAACTCCCCAGGCGAGTGGTGATACGAATGCCAAGTGGCGAGCATAGGTAAGCATGCAGGAGCAAGTAGATATAAAACAAGTGATATCAAGCAGGAACTACTCATGGTATGATAAGATAAGAGAAGGTAAAGAGATGGGAAGTAAGGTAGATAGGGCAACACCAGATATCTCCTAAACTAACATAAAACAGATAAAAACCGATAAAACCGAATAAAACCGATTACGAGCAAAACCGATTCTACAAGCTTAGGTCACGGCCCCATGAGACTAGTACCTCGAAGGGATAATCCAAACAAGAAAACCCTCATCTATATACCTTTATTCCATGTTACCGTAATCCAAGCGCGTACAACCTGAGTTACAAAACGGCACAGCAAATTGTATATTAGCATCTTATTATAATTGGAGCCGTCTAAGTTCCAGGCTTCAGTATGTGTCCCATTCCACATACTTCCACTAACAACTTATATAGCAAGTTATTTGGAAACTGATAAAGTTCGATGAATCATGTTTCGGATGGGCCCCGTACATGCCCGGGACAACGGTTCAGGAGTATCCGGTGCTGAGCCAGAACGTACCGCTAGGTACCGGGACTTATTTACGCCCGAACAGGAATAGAGTATCGCAGATCCCATAGAAATAGGCCTAGGGCGTGTGCATACCCGGCAGGAATGAACAGGAGTAGGGGTGCCAGCACACCCCACGGAATCCCTGGTGGCCGCCAGGTGATCCCTCAAGTATGTGGCCACGCGCGGCTCGATAAGACCACCATAAACATGATTAATCAGGGCCCATCAGTTTCCCCCAAATCAGATGCAAGTTGTCTTATTAGAATTTATTAGATAATTATCAGATTTTGGGAATGAGCAGGAACAAGTCAGGAATATCAGGAATACAGGTACCTCAGGAGTACCGAATGTACTATAATATATCAAGATGTAAACATGATGTCAGGTCATCATTCCCGTTATCGTGATAATTATGAGAGTCAAGTATATCATGCCGGGTGTTAAGTGATAGCATGACAGGAGGATGATATTTGACAGGTGATAAATTATGTCAAGAGATTGATATTAGTCCAGTGGCAAGTCATACCATAATAAGAGGTCTTGCCAAGTAGTAGCAGGTCTGGTGATAACATATCATTTGACAAGTGAGATAGACTGGTGTGAGATATTAGCATGCAATTGACAAGTACTAAGTAAAGCATGTCAAGTGTTAACATATCAGGTAAGTACATGGCATGTGATGGAATAGAAGCTGAGCACAATCAAACGAAGCTGAGCAAGCTGGAGTGTACAGACAACAAACAGTATTTAACACTGGAGCGTCTGGCAAGGCTACCGGGACAACTCGGCTTAAGGTGCGAGTAGGAATTCCGGCAGCATCCCGCCTTGAGGAATCTAGTGGTAAAGTGCTGAGCGCTGATCATGATAACCAGGCGGAGCTGAGAGACCTGACGGTCCCAATCACTTCCTTTCGAGATAGTGAGAGACCGGAGGCTGAAGGGTCCAGAGAAACCTGATGGTCCCAATCACGTCTCTTTCGAGATAGTGAGAGACCGGAGGCTGAAGGGTCCGCACGAGTTGTTCTATCTTATTACAAGCATTCGTCACAGAGCAATACATGTCCAGTCATTGGCACTCGGCCATACACAAATACAGGGACCCAGCCCAATACAAAATACATATAAACATGGAATAAAATACATGTCGACCCGACGAAGCGGGGAAACCCAAATGGAGGCGAGGACACTCGCCTAAGTCTTTAGAAGACATAGTGAAATCCCCGATCTCCGGAATCTAGGAAATGAACGCGTCAACGCGTTTAAAGGGAAAGTGATAGAGAGAGGAGAAAATCAAGAGAGAGAAAGAGAATGAGAGAGAGGAGAGAGAATGAACCAAGAGGAGAGAGAATGGAGACGCGGGAAAAGCAGACGCGTGAAATAGCAGACGCGGGAAATAGCGGACGCGGGAAATAGCATTGCAGGGATGTCACAAACGCGAGGTTCGAGACCTGCGTTCATGTCAGGACGCGAGGAGAACGCAGACGCGAGCATGAACTCCACGTCGCGTTGACACAAGAAGAACACAGACGCGGGCATGAGCTCCGCGCCGCGTTGATACAAGAAAGCGAAGGCCGCGTTAAACAGATGCCAAGAACGCGAAGACTCGCGTTAGGAATTGCCTGGACGCGGGAGTGAGATCCGCATTAGCAATATACAGAGGGAGAGAGGAAGGGAAAGGTGATTGCTTTGGTGGTGGTGTTATTTGGTGAAGGAGTTGGATTTTGATGGAGTAATAAAAAGGAGGTGATGTTGAAGGTGAAAGTGATGGTGGAAGTGAAGATAGTGGTGGAAAATAGTAGAGGTGATGGTGATGTTAGTTGTTGTCGTTGTAATTGTCACCGTAATGATTACCGGAATAATCGTGAACGATCACCGGAATAATCATCGGAGATGTTACCGACGAAGAAGAGCTCGGCCCCAATCCAATGGAGGTGGCCGGCCCTTGAGAAGATGATGGGGTGGTAGCCGGCCATGGCCGGTGGTCGCCTGCGGCGGCCGGAGGTGGCCGGAAGTGGTCGGAGATGGCCGGAATCCGGTAAGCCAAGCCCAAGCCCAAGAAAATTGTGGGGTGCAAGTGTAGTTCATATGGTGAAAATGGAGTTTCGGAAACGAGGCTTCGGAGAACGAAGCTATAGCTCGTCGGAAAGAGCACGACGAGGAGAAGGAGATGGCATGGTCGTTGGTGGCCAAGGTGGAGTATATGGTGGTGGAGATGGTGGAGAAGGTGGTGGTAAAAATGGGTTATTTGATGGAAAAGAAGAGGAAGAAGAAGATGGAAAAGATGGTATTATGATGGTTGTTGTTGTTGGAATGGAGGAGGAGATGAATGAGAGAATGATGGTGGAATTTGTGGTGAAAATGGAGGGAAAATGGTGGTGAAATGGGTGGCCAAAGGAGGGAGAAGGAGACTCTTTGGCTGCTGGTCGTTTGCAGCCTGTTGGCTGGAAAGAGAAAGAAAGGAAAATGAAAGAAAGAGAAGAAGATAGGGGTGTATTTATAAGGAGGGGAAAATATTATAATAATGATGCCATGATTTGATTCAAAGAGACTTGCGTCTCTTGCCAAATGTTGCGTCCCCAAAAAGACAATCCGTGTCTAGGCAAAACAAAGCCGGACGCGGAAAATAAATGCTACGTCTGGGGGGGGGAAAACGCGAGATTCAGAAAAGACAAAAAAGGCATGGTGATAAGACTTAGAGTTGATCTTGCAGGACAAGCATTAAATGTAGAATGGAGAGGATCTCTGTATTAAATACAGAATCCAGGTAGGTGAAACTCGCGTCTACGGAGGAGAGAGAAAATGAGAAGAATAAAATATCTGGATAAAATTCCGGTATCTGGGAAAACACCGAAAACTCCGGAAAAGTCCAAAAAATAAGGTAGCTTGGAAAGCTTCCCAAAAATTCTCAAAAATAATAAATATTTATAAAAATTTTTGGTGAAATCGGTTTTCATAAATTCAATCTCATTTTCGAAATAAAAATCTTGAAGTCAACCGTCAATACCGGTCTATACCGGGTTGGCCGGATTTTGATAAATTTTGAAAAATTCCAGAAAAAGTATTTAGATAGAAAATATGATTTTAAGAAGTTATGGGAAAGCCATTTCTTGAAATTCAACTCCGTTTGTAAATTAAAAATCCGAGAATCGGTCAGTGGCACTGGTCGACCCCGGTTTTGAAGATTTACAACTTAATTCCGGAAATTTCTAGAAAATCATGAAAAATCTAAAATATTGGAAAATGATGTTTAAAACTGAAATCGGTCAAATCGGAATAGCGAAAAGACCAAATCGAGCAATTCACTAGGATCGGGTTCCCGGTTCAGACTAGGGCTGTCTCCGAGTTCACGAATCCAGATCCAAGGCAAAATGATCATATAAATAATTCATAATACAAAACAAATATAGGAAGTAAATCGAAAAATATGATCGAAAAATCTGAATACGCAACTAAGTACGTATTCTGGGAGCGGGGTGTTACATCTGTCAAGGTTTAATAGTTGGCTTTAGAGTCATCTAGATGATGAGTCTGCTCAGCTATCTGTTCCTTGATCTTTTTCCATTCACATTCCTGGGCAGCGTGAAGATCGCTCAACACTTATTGTGTAGCATCAACTAGATTGATATTCTCTAAGGTCCTCAGTCCCTTTGAATACATTCCTAATTGCTCTACCAGCACCTGGTGTATTTTCGCTAGATCGGAGCCCCTGGTTTGTCGAATATTCTCAATTTGATTCTTGAAGAGTGATCATATGAATTCTAAAGGATTTCTTCCAGAGAATATCAATTTTGAGCAATACGTCATCGTGGTAAAGAATTGCTCGATCATTTGGAGAGTCAGCTCTTCAAAAATATCTATAGTTTCTATTGTCGCTGCTGGAGGAGCAGTTCTGGATCCCGTCTCTACGTCAGTAACAGAAGTACTCTCAGGGGCTGAAGGTGGTCACTTGTCTCTCCAGGAGTAAGTTAGGTTAGAAATTGCCTCATCTCCAAGGTCACCAAAGGAGCTTCAAGATTTGGAACTGTAATGGCCTCTTGTGTAGCAGCCTCAAGTGCAGGCTTCACCGCGAGAACCTTCTCCATTGAAGCCTTAACAAAAATGTCCATTGCACCAGACTCTAAGACGGGCTTTTCTACTTGAACCAGTGCAACATCTTCTACAATCATTATGACAATGTCAGTGACAATGCTCAGAGCAAGAGTATCAAATTCTTGTATCTTACTAGGTTGAGGGGTTGGAGACAGCAAGTCCTCTAGCAAGTCCCCAGACTGAGAGGATTCTTCAGCCACTGATGTTGTGCCCATAGGGACTGCTCCAACGTTGGTCTTGGGAACTTTCAAACCTTCTTATTGGGTCAGTTTCTCAATCATCTTAGAGATATTTGAGGAGGTTTCTTCTTCAATAGTAACGACAGCCTCTGCGAATGTCATACAAGCAAGTATTAAAATAAGATTGGGATGATGGAAAAGAAAAGTGATGATTGGAGTAGAAATTACCCTCAGTGGTAGTAGTATCTCCAAGGGGCAGTTCTATCCCTAAAGCAGTTACTTGCGTCTCTTTTTCTGTCATATGGGAAAACTTGCTAATATGTGGACGAGGAGGCGGCTCATTACTAAAGTAATGGTCATCTCCAGAATAATCAACATGCTCTTCGGATGACTTGAAGCAGAAAAACTCGGTAGTATGGGCTTTGCCTCCAACTAACCCACTAGTTGGTCTGCATTCAGGAGATTTCAGGGTTGGCATCATAATGTTTGGAAAGCCCCATTGCATCTCTACTCTTTCTCCCATAATCATTAATGATGCTGAAGCGACTTCCGGTTGAGGTGGATCATCAATTTTCACCCTTTCTGTTTTTTTTTCATGGCTCTTTGGTCCTCTGTAGCTACGGACGCTTCAACAATCATAGGTTCCTCTGAGGTTTCTATCCCCACTGAAATTGCAGAACCTTTATTACACTGATTCTAATAACGTAAGGAAGTGGCTGAGACCAATTCTCTCTCTTTCTCAGACTCATCATCAGTAGAGAATATCATCTTAAGACCCGCTTCTGGCCTAAAATTTCCCTGTAAAGAAGCTTCAACCCCAGACCCTCTCCGTGCTTTCTTCCGACTTGAACCACATTCTGAGGAAGATGGTTGGGCCCACTTTATCACAGCTTGGCGGGACTTTCTTGCAGAATGTTCCTCAACAGTTTCGGCACCACACACTGACTCTTGGGTCACTTCATATGTAACAGGCTCTTTCTCAGCCTCCAAATACTCGTTCATTCCCTTTTTGCGGGTGGTCTTGGATCCCTTACAAGCACTTTAAGTAGATTTGATATCTTTGATACATGGGGTATTCATCCCGTAGCCCGGCACTGTGTCGGCGATGACATACCAGATGATGAAGCTGAGGCAAATATAAGAATTGGGTGTTCCTTGAAGAAGACTAAATGTTAACCTTATTCCTCCAGCCACGTGGAAATACCATACCCATGCCCCTTCAACAAATTTCCGTTGAAGCAAAGACTGATATTTGGGTTCCCACATAAAGCTGATCATATCCAAATAGTCTGGCGAACTGACTCGACAGATATGGCTCAATCATGTAGGTGTCACTTTGATGAAATATCAGATATCCAGATTGAATATTGATCAGCCAACAGAAAACACCGGTGGATAAGGTGGTAGACCCATCTAGACCTCAAAGTCTAGGAAGTGGTCCCCGTACGAAATATCCTGAATATTAGGGAAGCACCGGACTAGTTGGTAATTGAAGTCGCTCTAAATAGTTATCCTGATAAAGAACATATATGAATGGATAATGCATAACATACCATGCTACCAAGTAGGTATAGAGAAGTTTGACTCTGGGATTAGGCACCTTTAGCTCATGATCATCATTCTGATCAATGAGCATATTGCCCTCTTCGTCTACTATGGATTCTACTTTGCAGAACATCTTGGTCAACACCCAAAGCCCGCTCTAAATGCACCTTACCATTGCTGGAAGAAGAGCAATATTTCAGCCAAACGCTAATAGGACAGCTGGGTATACCACATCTGCAACTATAATTTCATAAGAAAGTGTAAGCACGATGTACCGCTTCAACCACAGCATCAAGAATCCAGCCAGTAGAGTCTTCTTGGAAATAGGAATCTTGGTTTGGTAGTGGAAACTTTCGAAGATTGTGCCTGGTCTAAGGTGTCTTCATTCAATTTTGTGGTATATGAAAATGTTGATGCACTGATTTTCTCCTTAATCTCTGCATCCATGCTTGGAGCTAGTTGAGTCAGTCGGTCAGATTTATCTCCCAGACCATTGAAAAGATAGTTCATCCAAGCCATCTGTCTGACCCCTCTAAATCCCAAACTAGTGTTCTCGGCACAGAGGTGAAAGTGGCACAACACCTCCCAGTACATCGCATACACTAAAAGAGCACTATACTCCATCATGTGTAATTTCTCGGCCGACGGGACATATTCTTCATAAGAGATGTTCCCCATCGCTAACCCGGAGACTTCATACATCTCGTGTAAAGAAAACCCCATCTCGCTGACTGGGGTGAAGAATGTGCACGTCTTCAGATTATAGCGCTCCAGCATAGCAAAGAAGTGATGATTACTCTGCGGAATGCCATACTGGACAATCCTGACCACAGCATAAAGGTTGGTCTTTATCAGCTCTCCCTCAAGTCTTCAAGGACAAAGGCCATCATCCTTCACCACCAGTATTTGTCAGAGGAATGAACCCATCGCAGTGCCCGAAATTCGCCTTTCGGGAAGTTACCTTTTACGATCATGAACTGATTGATGAACGTTACTGCTTGATGAGGAGTCTCGCCTATCGGATACTCTGCCTTCAATGAACCCGGTAGCAATCCAACTACATTCCTGCCGTGCCCTGCCGAGATTGCAGCTTGACGAGAGATTTTCCTGAGAGAAACTCCTGACTGCTCCTTTGTCAGTTCCCACTCCATTGATCAATGGAGGGACATTGATTGAAGGTTGACAAAGAGAACATCCTCTCCATGTCCTGGAGGAAGAAACGACGTTCTCCGAGCTGACAAAGCCATTTGTAGTTACCGTCATACATCACTTTTGCTTCCTCATTGACAGAATCTTTGAATAAAAAGTTTGGGTTTCTTAGCAACATACAGGCATTCGATTCAAATCTCCCATTGTTATGAGCTTTCGGAGAGTCAGTGAGCTATCCTGGATCAACTTGGTTTTGTCGCTCTAGATTCTTTCGAGTAAAAGCTGATATAGTCCTTCTGAGGCTAGAGACAATATTCGGGTCCAGTCTACCCACATAGCCAAAGTGACATCTCTTCGCTAGAGGATAAGAAGAATACCTCACTGCAAAAAGAAGAAATAAGAAGATTAGAAATCTCAAAAAGACAGTGAGAAATAGCAACTTGTTGAAACTTAAAAGCGGGGATCAACACATGAGACCCGTATTCAATGAGATAAAATGCGAGGCTCATATGAAGCTTACGTCTCAAGTTCACACGTATGAACTTAGAAATTTTTCTAAGTCTTGAGACTCAAACGCGAGTCTCATAATGAGGCTCACGTTCAAAAGTCTAAAAATGCGGAGCTCGCCAGCCGCGCGTCCAATTCATAGACGCGAAGGTCACGCTGACAAGACAGAAACACAAAGATCATCAAGTCTGCGTTCTGCTCATTAACGCGAGGGTCGCGTTTATAATCTAACGCGAGTCTGCGAGCCCTGCGTCGACTATTTAACTTCAAAAGAAATTTTTGAACTTTAAAATTAAGGGGCGAGGCTCTTCATGTTCTCAGTAATGACGCCATTTTGCTTACCAAAATGGGGGCCTCCTGAGGAGTAGAACCACTCGTAGCGGTTGGCGTAATGGTGGTGCTCGAGGAAGCAGCGGTTTACTAGAATTTGGGTGCCATTTCCGCAGTTAAAATCTTTTAAAAAGATTGAGAAAAGTTGAAAAGATTTGGGTTTAGAAAAGCTCAAAAGCTTTGTTTTTGTTCTCAGACGCGGGTCTGGTTGAAGGAGACAGTCAAATGATGACTATTGAAAACATCATTGGTCTTTTTATAGACTTTTCAATGGCCGAGATATACGACGCATATCTGGAGCTCAATTTGCGCTAGACACGCATCTAACATGATGCTCATGTTTCATACACATTTAATATGACATTCGGGTCTAGAAGCACCCAACGCGATCTCCCCGTCTCATGAGAGTCGCATCTTAAGACCAAACAAGGGCCACGTCTCAAGACCAGATGAGGGTCGCATTTTCATCAAGGTCCGTATCCAAAAGAAGACAAAGTGATACTCGCGTCTCCATCAAGGAGAGATGCATTCTCTCTTACCAGCACAGGAGTGTTGGCCCAAAGGCCCATCGCTCTAGTTTTTATGATGATTAACTCATACAGCTATAGTTTACTAATAATCTAGTATTTATATAGTTTCAGTTGTTGACCAAGATATTAGTAGGTGTTTAGCTTCAACAAAAGAGTTTTAGAGCTAACACGTGTTGATTCAAGAGCTCGCATGTCAAGATCGCATCTAGCACTCGGTTGGAGTCAAGCTCATTTGATCGCGTTTGGATCGAGTCGGCTTGGAGACAAGAAGACTTCAGTTTGTGTTTTATTTAGATATTGTGTAAAGATAGATAATATTGATATGCTCAAGTTCATATAGACACACAAGTTTAAAGTTTGGTTTCGATTTAGCCGTTTTGGATTTCATATCAAAACCATAGATATACACTTTATATGTATATTGGATTCTATCCATATACAAACATGCTTCAAATTTATTTCAATATCATGTTTTTGTATTTATACAAGTTTTAAAGAAAACGGTTTTTCACTTCAAAAATTCAAGTTTTGGAAAAATATGGATTTTATGTTTAAGCCTAATTTTCATATCACAAAAATAGTTCAAATAGTTTGTAATAAGTGTTGAGTTTTGGTCACACATGTTTGGTATTCAAATATCCTATAAGAACTTATTTTTATGGAATTTATGTGATTTTATGAGATTTTATTGGCATTAAATAACCTAGGTTTTCAGCTCCAAATTTACCAGCCTAACACACTGGCGGTCGACCGGACGATCGACTGGACCAGGAGTCGGTCGACCAGACCAATCGACCGATGTGCACGAGAGACGTGCACATGGCCAGCCTAAACGGCCGGTAGACCGCGCGGTCGACCGGCTGAAAGCACCCAACTCTTGGGTGCTGGCCGGTCAACCGGGCGGTCGACCGGGCGGTCGACCGGAGGCACAACGGTCAGAAATATGACCGTTGCGCCAGTCGACCGGAAGGTCATTTTTTCCCTTTCTGCCAACAGACAGATTTTTGAGAGGCTATATATATGCGTTCTCTTGAGCTGATTTTAACAGGATTTTTGAAGAGAAAATTTCTCATCTTTACAAGTGTTTTATAGTAAAGTTTAAAGAGTTTTTGGGCTATAAAGATTTATCTTTATTTTATTTTCAAGGGTTGAAAAAAATCAAGAAAAAAGAGAGTCTTTGGGAAAATTGTTTTGATCTTCATTTCTATTTCATTCTAGTATTTCTCAAGTGTTTTTCTTTGTGATTTGTTTTTCAAACACCTTGATTTCTCACACTTGAGTTATCATATCTATCCTATCTATAGGATCTTATTTTTTGGTGAGAAAATTGGTTTGTAGTCTTTGTGATCACCAAGGTTGTTTGTGGTCTTTGAGATCACCAAGAGTTGTAATCTCTTTACTTTGGGTTTGTGTTCATCCCTCTTGTGTAGAGGTGATTGAGATTGTGATTTGGGTTTGTGGTTATCCCTCTTGTGAAGAGGTGATTGTGATTGGTTTGGCTAAGTGTCTTATCCCTCTAGTGTGAGGTGATTGTTGTTTAGCTTAGTACCTTATCCCTCTTGTGTGAGGTGATTGTTGTTTGGCTTAGTGCCCATCCCTCTAAGTGTAGAGGTGATTGTTGTTATGCCTAGCCTCTTGTGTAGAGGTTGTTTTGTTGGAGAGAGGAGTTGTGTACTCCTAGTTTATATTTACTAAATCCTCAGTGGAGGTTCCCTGTGTGGGAGGTCCTGTGTGGACATATAGTGAAAATCCTTCTGTGTGAAGGTGGGGATGTAGAGCAGTGGCTTGAACCCCGAAACATATCTCGGTATTTGCGATTGATCCACTATCTCTAAACTCTCTTTCTTATCTTGCATTGATTCATATTGCTCATATCATATATATGCTTGGTATTGATTGTGTGCCTCACTATTGTTGAACCAAGAGAGCTTCATATAGCACCTCAACTCTTATTTAGAGGAATTTAGAGGAGATTGTCTAGAGCCCGTCACCGAGAATTCGGCTACACTCTTTGGTTACACTTGGTGTGTTACAATTAGTTTTTAATTCCGCATCATTTGTCATTAGATTAGCCATACACCTATTCACCCCCCTCTAGGTGTATTTTTAATTGGTATCAGAGCTTGGTGCTCTTGATTAGGGTCAACAATCTTTAGTTAAAGATCCTCATTTTTAGCTAATCACAATATTTGTTTACACACACATGGATTTCATGACTCCTCCCATGTTTGATATTCTTAACATCCAATTTTCGAAAGTTAAGATGTCAATATACCTCAAAGCCTTAGGAATTCATGTTTATCTTGCCACTATTAAAGATTCATATTGTATAAATGGAAAACATGTAGAGGCTAATGCAAAAGTCATCCATGCATTAAAGAGTACCCTAAATGATGATTATTTATGTAGGGTTGCAAACTTTGATTCAGTTTTTGTAGTATGGAGCACAATTGTCTCCCTTGGTGAACAAAAGCAATACTATGCGGGGAGTGACTCGGATGATGGAAGTGATGCTTCCAATATATGCTACATGGTCAAGGGGATAACCCCCTTGAGGTAAATTCTGAATCCGGGCTTGATGAAGATGTTGACATGTCATATGATGAGCTTGCTTTATTTTGTCAACAAATTCTTGAAAAATATGATTTGCTTAAAAAGAATAATAAAAGATTGAAAAATAAATTTGAATGTATTTCAAGAAAATGAATTTTGAAAAAGGAGAATATTTTCTTATCTTCAAAATTAAATAATCTTTGTGAAGAAAATAATTCTTTGAAAAATAAAATTAATTTGGTGGAAAAAGAAAAGGAAATTGTTTTGAAAGAAAACAACTCTTTGAAAAGAAAATTGTTTCAAAAGAAAAAGAAAACATTTCTAAAAGGAAAAAGATTGTTGATTCTCATTCTTGTCATACTCTTCATACTATTATTTATAAAAATGAGATTCAAGTCTTAAAAAATAGAATAAATTGTTTGATATCAACTTTGAGCAATTGTGCATTTAACCATTCTAAATTGGAAACCTTGTTTCAAAAGAAACAAGCTCCACATGCTCATGCACATAAACCACAGCATACATATGCACACTACGCTCACATTCACACTCATTCTCATATGCATGCTAGAGTGTACAAATGTACACATTGTGGCCGCAAAGTCCATCTTGCAAGTTTTGCTTTGATAGATTAAATTCCATAAATTTTGCAAATAATAATGTTCGGGTTCTTATAATGCTAACCCTCGTGGACCCAAAAGGAAATGGGTACCAAAATCCTCACCTCTTGTGTTTGATGTAGGTGTGAGCTCTCACATGACGTGAGAGGTATGGTGCCTTGGTGGTGGATGCATATGGAGTTAGATGGACATACCCTATTGATGCATCGCTA
The DNA here is from genome assembly GCA_038442645.1 of Agave tequilana. Taxonomy (NCBI): domain Eukaryota; kingdom Viridiplantae; phylum Streptophyta; class Magnoliopsida; order Asparagales; family Asparagaceae; genus Agave; species Agave tequilana. Next base: position 31,670 of record JAVJIF010022582.1, read on the forward strand.
TTAAGAAAGTTTGGTTGGAGGACTACCATGGTTTGGAGACCTAGAGATTAGCCCTATTGATTTTGGTAACTATCTCTAACTCCAATTTAGTTTACATACTTTCATATTATTGATTATTAGCATGATTTAGTTTTTCATGTTCATTATATTAGATGCAATATAAATTAGACATGTGATATACATAGATAGTCTTTTGAGATACACTCATTTTCATATGGATTTATATCTTTTGTGTTCTCACTTTAGTTTAGCTATTGTGTATATCCTAGTCTAAAATATGTGCATTTAACATAATGATCATATTGGTTTAGGTTTTCTTCTATGCTTCATGTTTTGATTACTTGTTTAGATGTAGTTTTCATTAAAACTTGTGTCAATACTTGTACAACTAGTGAGCCACATCTGATTATTATATGTTTGTGGTATGTTGCTTATTTGTACCCATTAGATGTATTTGTATAACTTAGTTTTGATGATTCTTGCATTTTAACCTGTATTCCCTATTTATGTATATGTTTTTCATAAAAATATATTTAGCTTCGTGTATATGTTCATTTTGTCAAAACTTTAGATATACATGTCTATTCTAAAGTCACTTGCCTTTCATGCAAAAATTTTTATGGACTCATTTGTGTTTGGAATATGTATGCATACTTCTAGTTTAGACAAAACATACATATGCCTTAAAGTTGGTATTATTTTGATGAAAATTAAATCTTTATGTTTTTCATATTTATAAAGAAATTTCATATGAGCTTAAATACCTTATTTTCATGATTTTATTGATTACATTACTTTTTACACTCTACGTTTGGCGTTTACTCATGATTTTTGTTTCATGAAGTTATATGAACTTTATTTCTATTTGAATGTCGATGATCGTGTGATTTTCATGTTTTCATGAATTTATTCGTGTGTTTATTCCTTACTTGAAGGACTTCATACTAGTTTACAAGATTATCATAAAAATAGTTGCGTTATTCTTCATTTTGGTAGTATTTTCAATTTACAACTATTTTCAAATCCTATTTTTGAAAACTTCTACCCTTAAAGAACGGATGGTTGGGTGACCATGTCTTATATGCTCTAAATTGAAAATCTTTAAACATGTGCATGAATAGGGTGGTAGTTATGAGTTATACACTTATCTTCAAGGATTTTTATGTTTGTATACTCATATGTGTTTCTTATATATGTATGCTTCAAATTTCATATAGTATCAATTTTAATTAGTATGTTCATTTTCATACATATATATAATTTGATTGTGCTTACTATATCTTTACATCTTTGAGCACAAATTAAATTTATGCTAAGCTTGATTTAGTCCATAATGATAATTATTTTTTAATTGGTATCTTATACAAGCTTATGCATTATTTTTATTGGTATTTCATAAAGGGGGAGAAAAATTCATGTTTTATCTTTCAATCAATTTTATTTTCATTGGCATCTTACTCCCACTCTTTATGGTGAAAAATATTTTGTTTTGGCATGTGCTAACATTTTCAATAGTGGTATCAATAATCTTAAATTAGTATTATTCTCAAATTGGTATCCTTATTGTAAAATGAGTTGCGTTAACCCAAAAGTTGGTTTTTACTTTCAATTGGTATCAAAAATTTACTAGATATTTTCAATTAGTACAAATTGATTTCAATTGCTATCGAACTTACAATGTTTCATTTTCAATTGGTATCAAAAATCTTCTACTGGTATCTTAAAATTTTTGTTTATTTAAAAGTTGTACCAATATTTATTTTTTTGTCAACTACAATTTTCAATTGGTATCTATAATTTGATTTCATTGGTATCAAAATATTTTGTTGACTTTTAAAAATACAAAATTTGTTTTAAAAATGGTTTCAAAAATGTTTTGATATGTATTGCTTATATGCAAGGAGAGCTTAACATCTCCTCCATATATAGATTCATGTTGAGTGTATCTCACATTGAGAAGCTTGACCTCTCTTCTTTATGTGATACACGTGTGTAGGGGGAGCTTTACATCTCCACTTGTATATTGTATATTATGCGTTATGTGGTTAGGGTTTAGTCATCTCTTTTCATATAAATGCATGTATGCAGGGGAAGCTAATTTTATGTCTCTCCTCTTCATGAATGTATATGGCATATATATCCTTATTGTTGGATTTGTTTTCGCTCCTTTGTTGTTGAATTGACAAAAAGGGGGAGAAGTATTTTGAGAGTTTATATATGCATGTTTATTTCCTCGTTTATGCAAAAAGGGGGAAAAGAATTTGGTGAGTTTATGCATGTTTATTTTCTTGTTTATGCATATATGTGTTGTTTGGTTTATGCATTTCATTGAATATGTATTTGTTTATTGCTATGCATGAGTTAAGGGGAGCTTCTATGAAGCTTAACTTTAATCCATACATATATATCTCCATGAGTTTTGTCATCATCAAAAAGGGGGAGATTGTTGGCCCAAAGGCTCACCGCTCTAGTTTTGATGATGATTAACTCATGCAGTTATAGTTTACTAATAATCTAGTATTTATATAGTTTCAGTTATTGATCAAGATATTAGTAGGTGTTTAGCTTCAACAAAGGAGTTTTGGAGTTAACACGTCTTGATTCAAGAGCTCGCGCGTCAAGATCGCATCTAGCACTCGGTTGGAGTCAAGCTCATTGGATCGAGTCGGCTTGGAGACAAGAAGACTTCGATTTGTATTTTATTTAGATCTTGTGTAAAGATAGATAGTATTGATATGCTCAAGTTTATATACAGACACAAGTTTAAAGTTTGGTTTCAGTTTAGCCCGTTTTGGATTTCATATCAAAAACATAGATATACACTTTATATGTATATTGGATTCTATCCATATACAAACATGCTTCAAATTTATTTCAATATCATGTTTTTGTATTGATACAAGTTTTGGAGAAAACGGTTTTTTATTTCAAAAATCTAAGTTTTGAAAAATACGGATTTTGTGTTTAAGCCTAATTTTCATATCACAAAAAATGGTTCAAATAGTTTGTAATATGTGTTGATTTTTGGTCAGACATGTTTGGTATTTAAATATCTTATAAGAACTTATTGTTGTGGAATTTATGTGATTTTATGGGATTTTATTGGTATTAAATAACCTAGGTTTTTAGCTTCAAATTTACCAGCCAGACACACTGGCGGTCGACCAGACCAGGAGTCGGTCGATCGACCGGTCCACAGATGTGCATGGGAGATGTGTACATGGCCGGCCTAAACGGCCAGCCGACCGCGCGGTCGACCGACTGAAAGCACCCAACTCTCGGTTGACCGGGAGGTCGATCGGAGGCACAACGGTCAGAAATATGGCCGTTGCCAGTCGACCGCGCGGTCGACCGGAAGGTCATTTTTGACGTTTGCAGACTGCCAACAGGTAGATTTTTGAGAGGCTATATATATGCCTTCTCTTGAGCTGATTTTAATAAGATTTTAGAAGAGAAAATTTTTCATCTTTACAAGTGTTTTACAACAAAGTTTTAAAGAGTTTTTGGGCTATAAAGATTTATCTTTATTTTGTTTTCAAGGGTTGAAAAAATCAAGGAAAAAGAGAGTCTTTGGGAAAATTGTTTTGATCTTCATTTCTATTTCATTCTAGATTTTCAAGTGTTTTTCTTTGTGATTTGTTTTTCAAACACCTTGATTTCTCACACTTGAGCTATCATATCTATCATATCTATAGGATCTTGTTTTTGGTGAGAAAATTGATTTGTGGTCTTTGTGATCACTAAGGTTGTTTGTGATCTTTGAGATCACCAAGAGTTGTAATCTCTTTGCTTTGGGTTTGTGTTCATCCCTCTTGTGTAGAGGTATTGAGATTAGGATTTGGGTTTGTGGTTATCCCTCCTGTGAAGAGGTGATTGTGGTTGGTTTGACTAAGTGCCTTATCCCTCTAGTGTGAGGTGCTTGTTGTTTGGCTTAGTGCCTTATCCCTCTCGTGTGAGGTGATTGTTGTTTGGCTTAGTGCCCGTCCCTCAAGTATAGAGGTGATTGTTGTTGTACCTAGCCACTTGTGTAGAGGTTGTTTTATTGGAGAGAGGAGTTGTGTACTCCTAATTTGTACTTACCAAATCCTCAGTGGAGGTTCCCTGTGTGGGAGGTCCTGTGTGGACATATAGTAGAAATCCTTTTGTGCGAAGGCTGGGACGTAGAGCAGTGGCTCGAACCTCGAAATATATCTCGGTGTTTGCAATTGATCCACTATCTGTAAACTCTCTCTCTCTTATCTTGCATTGATTCATATTGCTCATATCATATATATGCTTGGTATTGATTGTGTGCCTCACTAGTGTTGAACCAAGAGAGCTTCATATAGCACCTCAACTCTTATTTAGAAGAATTTAGAGGAGATAGTTCAGAGCCCGTCACTGGGAATTCGGCTACACTCTTTGATTACACTTGGTGTGTTACAATTTGTTTTTAATTCTACATTATTTGTCATTAGATTAGCCATACACCTATTCACCCCCTCTAGGTGTATTTTCAAGGAGTATATCTATGCTTTTGCAATCAGTTCAACAGTACACTGGCAAAGATAATCGATAACTCTAACAGTTCAAAGTATACCGACAACCAAATCAGAGCTCCGATAAGTTCTAAACTGTGTATCTAGATGCTTACAAAGATCATTCTTGGAGGCTTCAAGCAGTTCAATAGTATACTCATGAAGATCAGAATCCAGACAGGATCAAGTTCTGAGTACTTCAAAAGATTGTCCGTCCAATCACGAAGGCCCAAATCAAAATGAAGTCCAAAGTATTTCGAAATCCTTCCTAGTTAAACTACAGAATTCAAAAACTTTTGAGGGGATTCTGTAGGCTGTTTGAAAATCACTGAAAACAAAGCCTTGGACGCGGATATCACCAAACACGAGGATCATTCCCAACTCAGACGCAAGTTTCAAATCGAACGCGAAAATGGATCTCAACCCAAACGCGGATGTCATCATACAGAAAATGTGAGGGTCACGTGCAATGGCTAGACGTGACACTCGCATTTCTCATCAAACATGAGCCTGAGTAGTTCTGCGCTTTGCATTAAACGCGAGCATGTGAGCTCCGTGTTCCCTCTCAGACGCGATCCTGAAAAGTCTGTGAGCTCTGCATCTAAACGACATGAGGTCCACGTCTAAGGCGAAACCCGTATTTTTTTTAAAACTGGCCCCCATTACTGGGTCAATTAACACCACGTAATGTGGAGAGTTATCCCCATAGAGAGATTTTAGGGGACAATTATCATGCCCCGCTTCCCAAAATACGGGAAAACAGAGTCGCGATGAGAATCGACAACGTATATATGCGAGGAGAATACCCCACGTATACATGATAAGCCTAAAGTAACCTGAACAAGCTATTAAAATCTACTACGATAATCAATATCACTACAATATGATATATAAATATCTAACACAATGAAAGCAGATGAATAAAGAAAAGAAATGACAACTGGATACGATGTAGATAGAATCAGGAAATAACATGAATAAAACAACAGGAATACCTATAATCAAGAAGAGAGACACTCCTGCTTCTTAAGATGCATGTGATCCTCTTCAAATACCTTATCAGTAATAAATGGCTACATATCAGGATATACAAATTCAGGGAGTCAGAACTCTTAGTAAATGTGTAAGAATAAAATGAAAAGTTCTTGTGCATATAACATGTAAGCAGATAAAAAAATATACATACTGGAATAAGAAATGGCATGAATAAAATAGATAAACAGTAATGTGGATAGTGAAAATACACCTAGAGGGGGTGAATAGGTGTATGGCCAATCTAATGACAAAATGGTGCGGGCTAATCTAATGACAAAATGATGCGGTATCACAAGATCATTAGTAAACTATAATTACATGAGTTAATCATCATCAAAACTAGAGTGATGTGCCTTTGGGCCAACAATCTCCTCCTTTTTGGTGATGACAAAACTCATGGAGTTATATATGCATGGATTAATGTTAAACTTCATAGAAGCTCCCCCCTAACTCATGCATAGCAATAAACAAATAGATATTCAATGAAATGCGTAAACCAAACAACATATATATGCAAAAATATGGAAACAAACATGCATAAACTCACCAAATTCTTTTCCCCCTTTTTGCATTAACGAGGAAATAAAATAAACATGCATATATACTCACCAAATTCTTCTCCCACTTTTTGTCAATTCATCAACAAAGGGGCGAAAAACAAATCAAACAATAGGGATATATATGCTATATACATTCATGAAGAGGAGAGAAGTAAAGTTAACTCCCCCTGCATACATGCATTTATATGAAAAGAGATGACTAGATCCTAACCACATAAATCATAATATATAATGTATAAGTGAAGATGTAAAGACCCCCCTATACACGTGTATCACATAAAGAAGAGAGGTCAAACTCCTCAATGTGAGATACACTCAACATGATGTATATATAGAGAAGATATTAAGCTCCCTTTGCATATAAGGAATACATATCGAAACATTTTTGAAACCACTTATAAAACAAATTTTGAATTTTCATGAAGTCAACAAAACAAATTTTTGTACCAATGAAATGAAATTATAGATACCAATTGAAAATTGTAGTTGACAAAAAAAAAATGTTGGTACCACTTGTAACTAAACAAAAATTTTAAGATACCAATAGAATATTTTTGATACCAATTGAAAATAAAACATTGTAAGCTTGATACCAACTGAAATTAATTTGTACCAATTGAAAATATCTAGTAAATTTTTGATACCAATTGAAAGTAAAAACCAAATTTTGAGTAAACACAACTCATTTTGCAATAAGGATACCAAATTGAGAATAATATCAATTTAAGATTATTGATACCAATATCGAAAATGTTAGCATATACCAAAGCCAAATATTTTTCATCATAAAGAGTGGGAGTAGGATACCAATTGAAAATTAAACCGATTGAAAGATAACACACGAATTTTTCTCCCTTTATGAAATGGTAATAAAAACAATGCATAAGTTAGTATAAGATACTAATTGAAAAATAATTGTCATTATAGATTAAATCAAGCTTAGCATAAACTTAATTTGTGCTTTAAGATGTAAAGATGTTGTAAGCACAATTAAATCATGTATATATGTATGAAAATAAAAATACCAATTGAAATTGATACTATTTGAAATTTAAAGCATTCATATATAAGACACAAATATGAGTATACAAACAAAATAAAATCCTTGAAGATCAAATGTATAACTCATACCTACCACCCTATTCATGCTCATGTTTAAAATAGATTTTCAATAATGAGCATACAAGGCATGATCGCTAATCCAACTGCCCTTTGAAGGTAGGAGTTTTCAAAAATATGAGTTTGAAAATAATTTTAACATGTTTGAAAACTCTACCAAATGAAGAATATGAACTAGTTTAAAGATATTTTTTAAACTTTTACGAAATCCTTCAAGTAAGGAATAAAACATGAATGAATCCATGAAAACATGAAAATCATACAATAATTGACACTCAAAATCTATAAAGCACATATATGCTCATGAAACAAAAATCATGAGTAAACACTAAACATAAAGTGTATAAATCACGTAATCATCAAAAATCATGGATATAGGCAATGAAGCTCATATGAAATTCCTTTTAATCAAAAACATGAAAATAAAAAAAATAATTTTCATCAAAATAATACCAACTTTAAGGCATATGTATGTTTTGTCTAAACTAGAAGTATACATACATATGCCAAATACAAATGAATCCATAATAAAAATTTGCATGAAAAGCAAGTGACTCTAGGATAGAAATGTATATCTAATAGTTTTAACAAAATTACCATATACATGAAGCTAAATACATTTTTATTGAAAACATGTACAAAAATAGGAAATACAAGTTAAAATGCAAGAATCATCAAAACTAGGCTACACAAGTAAATCTAATGGGTACAAATGAGCAACATAGCACAAACGTATAATAATCAAATGTGGCTCCCTAGTTGTACAAGTATTGACACAAGTCTAAAACATGAAGCATAGAAGAAAACATAAACCAATATTATCATTATGTTAAATGCACATGTTTTAGACTAGGATATACACAATAGCTAAACTATAGTGACAACACAAAAAATGTAAATTCATATGAACATGTGTGTATCTCAAAAGACTATCTATGTATATCACATGTCTAATTTACATTGCATCTAATATAATGAACATGGAAAACCAAATCATGCTAAGAATCAATAGCATGTAAATTAAATGAGAGTTAGAGATAGTTACCAAAACCAATATGGCTAATCTCTCGGTCTTCAAACCATGGTGGTCCTCCTACCAAACATTCCTTGAAAGTGATGCATCCAAAATTGTCACCATATAGCTTGGAACGCATCCACCATCAAGGCACCAACACCTCTCACGTCATGTGAGAGCCCACACCTACATCAAATACAATAGGAGTGCATTTTGGTACCCATACTCTGTTGGATCCATGGGGGTTAGCACCTTTCCTAACCCAAACAAATTTGTTTGTAAAATTTGAATTATGTATTCTGTCATAACAAAACTTTGCAAGGTGGCCCTTACGTCCACAATGTGTACAAGTGTACACATGGGCATACATAATGTCATGTGTGTGAGCATGATGAGCATGTGTATGTCGTGATTTGTGTGCATGCATATGAGAAGCATATTTCTTACGAAACATAGATTCTAAACGTGTGTGGTTCATGGCACATTGGCTCAAAGTGGAGCCCAAACAATCAACACTTTTTTTCACCATACACTTATCATTTTTAATACTTGAAGACAAAGTAGAGCATGCATCATGTTTATCACTAGAAGATGAAGGAGTAAAAATATGACAAATATGAGAAGAGAAGTCATTTTTCAAAAAAATTTATTTTCATTTGAAGCTAAATCCAATTTCTTTGAAATTAAAGCAATCTTTATTTTCAAAGATTCATTCTCTTTTATAACAAAATCAAGTTTTGAAGACAAAGCTTTATTTTTCTTTACAACATCATCACTAACATTTTTATTTTTCAAAATTTCATTTTCTTTTAACACAAGGTCAAGTTGGGATTTCAATGTGTCCCTTTCATTTGAAATCTCATCCCTCTCTTGCAAAATAATGTCAAGTTTTGAAGATTAATTTTTATTTTCTTCTTTTATTTTAAAGCTTTTCTTTTTTAAAACTTGATACTTTTCAAGCAAGTTTTCACAAACAATAGATAGTTCTTCATTTAATGCATCGGCATCCATATGATCATCACCTGAAGAACTAGCACAATCATCTAGTTGAGTTTCCGAATGTACCTCAAGAGAGTCATTCCCTTGGACCATGTAGCACGCATCGTCAGACTCATCTCCACTAGATTCCTTCTCCACATGTTTCATTGTTTGTAGCGCGAGAGATGTCAAAGTATTCCACACTGCAAAAGCGGAATCACAATGAGAAACCATAGATAAATAATCTTTGCTAGGAGTATACCTAAGTGCCTCTAGGGCTTGTGTATTGGCTTCTATATGCTTGTTATTACCAAGATAGAATTTCTTGGTAGTAGTAAGGTAAACATGCATTCGTAGGGTTTTTAAATAAGCACTCATCCTAAGCTTTCATATATCGATGTTAGAAACATCAAATATAGGAGGGGCAAGGTGATCCATGAGTGTATAAATAATATGTTTGCAAATGCAAATCAAGATTAGCTAGCCAAGATGTCACTCCTAGATAGTTAAACCTAATATCAGGAGCGTAGGCTCTGATACCATTTGAAAATACACCTAGAGGGGGGTGAATAGGTGTATGACTAATCTAATGACAAAATGATGCGAAATTAAAAATAAATTGCAACACACTAAGTGTAACCAAAAAGTGTAGCCGAATTTTCAGTGATGGGCTCTGGACTATCTCCTCTAAATTCCTCTAAATAAGAGTTAAGGTGCTATATGAAGCTCTCTTGGTTCAACACTAGTGAGGCACACAAACAATACCAAGCATATATATGATATGAACAATATGATGCAATGCAACATATAAGAGAGAGAAAGTTTAGAGATAGTGGATCAATCGCAAACACAGAGATATGTTTCGAGGTTCGAGCCACTGCTCTACGTCTCCGCCTTCGCACAGAAAGATTTCCACTATACGTCTATACAGGACCTCCCACATAGGGAACCTCCACTGAGGATTTGGCAAATACAAACTAGAAGTACACAACTGCTCTCTCCAACAAAATAACCTCTACACAAGAGGCAAGGCACAACAATAATCACCTCTACACTTAGAGGGATGGCACTAAGCCAAACAACACTCAACTCACACAAGAGGGATAGGGCACTAAGCCAAACAACAATCACCTCTTCACTAAGAGGGACAAGGCCTAAAGCCAAACCACAATCACCTCACACTAGAGGGATATGGCACTAAGCAAAACTCTACCACAATCACCTCTACATAAGAGGGATAACAACAAACCCAAAGCTCAACCTCAATCACCTCTACACAAGAGGGATGAACACAACTCAAAGCAAAGAAGATTACAACACTTAGTGGTCTTAGTAAACCACAAACCAACTTTCGCACAAAAATAAGATCCTATAGATAGGATAGAGATGATAACTCAAGTGTGAGAAAATAAGGAGTTTGAAAATCAAAATCTCAAAGAAAAACACTTGAGAAAATCACAAGGTAGATGTAGAAATAAAGATCAAAAATCAATTCTCAAATACTCTCTTTTTCTTTGATTTTTTCAACACTTTAAAACAAATAAAGATAAATCTTTTTAACCCAAAAACTCTTTAAAAAACTTGGTGCTAAAATACTTGTAAAGATGAAAATTTTTTCTCTCTAAAAACTTGTTAGAATCAGCTCAAGAGAAGGCATATATAGCCTCTGAAAAATCTGCCCGTTGGCAGTCTGGAAAGGTCAAAAAAGACCTTCCGGTCGACCGGTGCAACAGTCATATTTCTGACCATTGTGCCTCCGGTCGACCACTCAGTCGACCGGCCAGCACCCGAGAGTTGGGTGCTTTCAGTCTGTCGACCGCGCGGTCGACCAGCCATTTAGGCTGGCCATGTGCACATCTCTCGTGCACATCAGTCGATCGGTCCGGTCGACTGACTCCTTGTCCGGTCGACCGCTAGTGTAGTCGGGCTGAAAACTCTGGGAAAGAAAACTTGGTTAATTTAATACCAATTAAATCCCATAAAATCACATAAATTTCACAAAAATAAGTTCTTGTAAGATCTTTGAATAAAAAATATATGTGACCAAAAATCAACACATATTACAAACTATTTGAACCATTTTTGCGATATAGAAATTAGGCTTAAACACAAAATCCTTATTTTCCAAAACTTGGACTTTGAAATGAAAAACTATTTTCTCCAAAACTAGTATTGGATACAAAAACATGACATTGAAACAAATTTAAAGCATATTGTATATGGATAGAATCCAATATACATATAAGATATATATCTATATTTTTGATATGAAATTCAAAACCGGTTAAACTGAAAACCAAACATATTGAAACTTGTGTGTGTGTGAACTTGAGCATATCAACACTATCTACCTTTACACAAGATCTAAACACAATCTAAACTAAACAAACCGAGATCTTCTTGTAGAACTCCTTCCCAAGTCGACTCGATCCAAACACGACCCGAAGAGCTTGACTACAACCGAGTGCTAGATGCGATCTTGACGCGCGAGCTCTTGAATCAGCACATGTAAGCTCCAAAACTTCTTTGTTGAAGCTAAACACCTACTAAGATCTTGATCAAATATCTGAGACTAAATAAGCACAAGATCATTAGTAAACTATAACTACATGAGTTAATAATCATCAAAACTAGAGTGATGGGCCTTTGGGCCAACAGATAGCACACAATAGAGTATGTGTCGATTCAGGTATCCAATCAGGTGTCTATCATAATTTATATATATCAGGCGGGTAAAGTCAGTCAGTACTAGAATCAGATGTCCAATCAGATCAGGTGTATCATCGGGTGTCCAACATACATACGTGTATTAGATAAAGACAATCCGTTACAGTACATTATTATTTATTATGTCAGCGAACACCAATTGCCACTGTAACAGACGCATCCCATACTAGGCCTACTACATATGTCAATCAGGGTCCTAAGTCATTGAAACTGATCGGTTGGAGATATTGTCTATTTTTTAGGCGGGTCCCGTACATACCCGGGACCATAGCCTAGATTCCTGGCGTTGAACCAGGACCTACCGCAAGGTTGTCAAGTATCATGTAACAAGAATAGGAACAGGACTAGGGTGTCAGTCACCCCACGGGAACCCTACAGTGGAACCCTCTTTCAACTACGTAACCTATATCCTAGGTCCACCCAGAATACAGATGTTGTCTCCTTCATCAATTTTCCCAATCCCAGTGTAAATTGTTTAATGTCATGTTATTAGTTTACTAAGATTATTTAATGCACACGCTACCTTGATTACTGGGATAACTCGATGATAGTCAAGGTAACAATGTCAACATGTTTAATTAGGATACCGGTATAATAGGATATATAAGTCAGTGAATAGGATACTAGTATATCAGGCTATGTAGCAAGTATAATAGGAGAGTATTGTTACTGTGTAACAATTTTTTCCCAGTAACGATGGTAACATGGACAATATAGTCATCAGGAAAATATCATGTATAATCAGTCAGGTTTACCAAGTAAATCATGATATGCAGGATGAGCAATAACATGCTGGCATGAATAGAATAATCCAGGTAATAATATACAATCGGCTTAAATCCTTAAAGTCATCGATATATTCAAATCCCAACATTTAAAACACATACTCATCTATATCTAATCAATCATCACTATTCAAACCAAACAAAATCATAACTAAGAGTGGCACATCCTCAAGCTACATGAAATCTAGAAAGTCTCTGTATCTAATCTTCGATATCAATAAACGGCATTACTCAGATAATTTATCAGTGAATAGATCCAAATAAAATGCTTGCAACTAATAATCTAAAATTAGTATTATATGATAGATCAAAATCAAGGTAAGGTATTCTCCCTATGATTAGAATCTAGCTATTATTAATCTCATCTAAGTACGAACAAGATCCTATGTAAATCTCAAGTTGAACTCTAGGTCCATATATAAATCTAAGCATCAAGAGAAATCAATCTTCTAAATAAGGCAACATCTTATTTAATCCATTCTCATTGTCTAAATGAATTCCCATCTGAAATATCAATCAAATAAAGGTCTGATAAATATCTCAAATAAATATACTATTTATCTACAAATATGAACCAGGCCAATCTCAAGATCAATCCAATCACATCCTTAATTTATCACAATTAAATCAGAACCCGAAACGGTTACACATGAAATGACATAAGTCCAATATCACAATACTAAGATCCAACCATATAAATCTGATGCTCAATATCAATAAGGTAACATCAAGAACTATCAAGTAACTCTAAATACCATTAACATATAAGAAACTGATAGCTAACAGTCTAGCCCTCATCGACTTACCAATCAATCAATGAGTAATTATTATGCAAGTTTTAATTCATCAAATAATCGTTCAGTAAATACTACACATCAGTGATGCTATCTTTCCTCAAATATGAACTAGATTAGTCAATCTATAGATTGAAACAAGTCATAGTCTAAGGTTATAACACAACTAGCCTAGAATCAAAAGTAATAATCCTCCACACATGCAACGATGTTGATAAAGGCTCATATGAACTAACTAAATAGGATGAGCACTCACCGGTGTCTCATGAAGGAATACTAGTAAAATCTATCAGATGGTCACATGAAATGATACAAGTAAGACACAAATAGCTATTGACAATGGTAAATAAAAAATACATGAGAATAAACACTCACAAATATCATCTTAAAAAATTTTAGTAGCATAATTACATAACTAAATAAAATCATTTATCATAAAATCCTTGTTTAACTAAAGGAGGAAAAGAACACTCACTTGAATTTGATCACAAGACCAAAGCACTGAAATCCTAGGATCCCAATAAATCTACTTTGTTCATTTCAATAAAAAATTTTAGAATTTTTAAAAGGATGTTCTACTTGAGAGTTATAAGGAGTTTTATAATCTTGATTAATTGATTTGGAGGTTGAGAATATAGTCAGTATAGCAGTACGGCCTTAAGAGTTATGGGAATCTTGAGGGATTTTAATCTTGATTAATGTTCTACTTGAGAGTTATAAGGAGTTATAAGGATGTTCTACTTGAGAGTTATGAGAGTCATATAGCAGTACGGCATGATTTGACCTCTCTGGTAATCAGAATTAAGTAAATTCAGTTTCAAACACTGTTTTTCAATATATTAGAAATTACATGATTTTTTGGAATTTTTCTGAATTAAATTGTAAATCATCAAAACTAGTGTCGACCAGCGCCGCTGACCAATTCTCAGATTTCTAATTTACAAATGGAGTTGAAATTCTAGAAATAACTTTTAAATTATTTCTTAAAATCATATTTTTCTATCCAAATTTATTTTCTGAGATTTTTTAGAATTTATCAAAAATCCGGCCGACCTGGTGTAGACCGGTATCAACGGTGGATTTCAGGATTTTTATTTTGAAAATGGGACTGAATTTCTGAAACTAATTTCACCAAACATCTTAAAATAATATTTATTATTTTTTACAATTTTTAGAAAACTTTTTGAGTTACTTCATTTTTCGGGCTTTTCTGGAGTTTTCGGTATTTTCTCAGATACCGAAATTTTATCCTGATATTTTACATTTCTCTTTTTTTATTTTCTCTCTCCTCACCAGACGCGAAACTCACCAAACATGGGTTTAATCTTTAATATAGAGATTCTCTCCATTCTGCATTTAATGTTAATGCCTTCAAAGTCAACCCGGATCAAGTCACCATGCCTTTTTGTCTCTTCTGTCAAACGCGATTCCCGCATTTTTCTTTGGGATGCAGGTTTCATACCCACATCTGGGCAATTGACAGACGCGGTTCCGAATTTTGAATGAGACGCAAGTCTCATTTGTTTTGTGATGGCAAACTTATAATAACTTTAACTACTACTTATATATATACACTCCCCTTTTTCCTTCTCTCTTTCATTTTCTTTCTTCCTCCTTCATTTTCAGCAACCAACGGTAGCAAGCCACAGCGTCATGTCCTCCTTGGCTGTTACCTTGGCCACCAACTCCTCCCTCTTTCACTCTCCATCATCCCTCATCTCCTTCTCCATTTTACCAAGTTCAAGCAACCAACTTCCACCACCATCTTCTCCTTCTTTTTCTCCTTCTTCACCAAGAAACCCATTATCACCATTACTTTCTCCCCTATTTTTAGCACCACCTACACCACTTTGACCATAAACAACCACACCAAGTTCTTCTCCTCGTCGTGCTCTTTCCAACAAACCTACTCGTCGCTCTCCGAAACAACATTTTTAAAACTCCAAAATCTCAAAGTCAACTAGACTTGCACCCTTGGTTTTTGGGTTTGGGGATGCCCCCTTGGACTGCCACCGGCCACCTCCGGTCGTCTCCGTTCAAGTCTCGGCCGGCCATCCCCCCTTTTCCTTTTTCTTTCTTTCCTTCCTTCCTTTTCCTTCTTTCCTTCTTTCTTTCTTTCCTTCCTTCCTTCTTTCTTTTCCTTCCTTTTTCTTTCTTTCCTTCCTTCTTTCTTTTTTCCTTCCTTCTTTCTTTCTTTCCTTCCTTCTTTCTTTTCCTTCCTTTTTCCTTTCATTTTTTCAACCTTCTATCTCTCTCACACCTTCTTGCCTCTTTTCTCTTGAGTTAAATTGCTAGAGACACGGAGCTAAACCCCGCGTCAAAGCAATTTCTTAACGCGATCTTCGCATTTTGTTATCTAACGCAACCCTCATTTTTGTATCAACGCGACTCAGAGCTCACGCTCGTGTCCGCATTCTTTCTCGTGGTATGACTTAAACGCGGGTCTGGAACCCCGCATTTGTGGCATCTGCATAATGCAACTCCCGGGTTTGCAACGCCGCGTCTTCATTCTCTTTCTTTCTGGTTCATTCTCTCTCCTCCTCTTTTAATATAATATTTATTATATTGAACGCTTTGACGCGTTGGTTGCCTGAATTTCGATCTCCAGGATTTCACGGTATCTTTCGAAGATTTAGGCGAGTGTTCTCGCTCTCTTTTTGAATTTTCCAGCTTCGTCGGGTTGACTTGTATTGTATTATTTTCCTGACATGCTTGCATGTACCATGTTGTCACCTGTCACCTGTCTCTTGTCATATTAATACTTGACTTATGATTATCACATTTACGGGAACCCTGTACATGTTATTTTGTATTTTATACAGTGACTTGAATTTATAGTCCTTATGTACTCTTGAACTCCTGAAATCCTGATCTTGTCATGCACTTGCTTTTCCCATAAATTAATAGTTACATAATAAACTATAAAAAGGGACAACTTGCATCGGGTTGAGGGAAACTTACAGCTATCAATATATGTTCGTGCTTACAGTGGTACTAGGTATGTTGTGCAACTAAAACTTCTGGTCGGACCGTGGGCCTCCAGGCGACCGAGGGGAGTGCTGGCTCCCTCCTTCCTGATACCATCTTGATAAGGGCATTCTATAAGACCCTCATGTACGCTTACGGGCGATTTCGAGCACCAGCAATGGAACATCCTGGATCGTAGTCCCGGGCATGCACGGGACCCACTATAAATATTGTTCGTTGATGCCCCTGTTGGTTTTCAATAACAGCCTCTATTTACTCATAAGTGGATGTATGTGTACTAGGACGTTATTACACATACCTAGACATATAGGTAGAACGAGTATAAATATTAAAAATAGTAACAAAAGAATTATTCAAGCCTTATCACTTTCATTTTATGTCTCCATCGCATGCTTATTATACATGTATACTCGACACAGTTCTTGATACTTATTACTGTTTGGTTATATCAACACACATATACTTATCTCTGCATGACACTTGGCATTCACCTGAACATTTGTTGGGGAGTTTCTGACTCCCCTGGACTTGTATGTTCAGGTTCTAAAGTTTGGATTGAAGTGGAGCCCTCCACCGAAGATCAAGCTTATTTCTCGGCGCAGGCTAACTAGTCCTAACTCCTTCTATTCCTGAATCTTCCTGGAAGCTCGGGAGACTTCCTCTCAGCTCGTGAACACTTTTTATACTGTACAAATTGTAATTCTTACTTTTGTAGCTGGCTGTGATATAATGTACATGTACTAATATATCACGCTCTGTGATAACTTTGTAATCCTTATGTTGGAATGTATATATGCTACGCACTTCCGTACTCTGTTTCTTACCTGTACTGATGCTTAGCGTATATACATGAGGGTATTTACGACCTATGTATATACATTGCAGTAGCGTCTCCGTATTCGGTAGGACAGCGCGTTACAGGTTGGTATCAGAGCCCAGGCTCTCACACCTACAGTACAACCAAACAGCAAATTAATGGGATCTTAATTTGCAATTGGAATACATAAGTTTCGGTTATACATTCCAACTACAGTATACAAAGTTATCCATTCCTTCCTGATACTCCTTCCCTTGATTCCTAAAGTCCCTCTATCTTTTGCTTTCACTCCTCTTTCCAGACATCTTTTACCAACATAGATATGGATAGAAGAACGGGATGTTATAACTCCGGGCAATCAAAGGATGGACCCGTAGGAAAAAATGCAAATATTCTAAGAGTTATCGAAAATATGTTGGAGAATAAAAATAGGTAGACATAACTCCTTCGGCAAGGATTGATAACAGCTCCTCAGGAACGGAGATCAGGCAACGTGTCAGACTTCAGGCAGTTGCAGGCAGCAATATTTATAGGGGGAGAGAGACCACTAGATGTCGAGCAATGGCTAATCGACACCACAGATCTCTTGAAGGCAACACGGGTTCCAGAGGAAGATCAGGTAGAGGCCGCCAAGATCCAACTAAAGGATATGGCTAAAACCTGATGGCTAGCTGAAGAAGCGAGACTGGGTAAACCCATCACTTGGGACCAGTTCTCTAAGAGCTTTTATGATAGATTCTTCCCTACCACAGCTCAGAAGGAGATGAAAGAGCAGTTCATCTGACTCCAACAATGGAACCGATCTGCTGATGAATATGCTGCTGAGTTCTTAAGGCTGAGTCGTTTTGCTCTGTATATGGTAACCGACGAAGAGAAATGGGCAAGCAGATATCAGCAGGGCTTACAAATGGATATTCAAGTCCTTTTGATTCGCCAACAGCTGAAAACATATTCCCAGGTCCTCACTGTTGCTCGAGAGGTGGAGCGAGGACTGGAGAAAAAGAATCTTGATCAGATAAGGAATCAGGCCATGAAGAGGCCATTACAGTAATTAGGCAAAGGAGGGCCAGTCAGAGCTGCAAAAGTCTCAATGGTTAGAAGACCATTTCGATCAGCCCCTCTTCAGATAACCTGACCACTCCCTATATGTGATTATTGCCAGAAGACATGCCATACGTAGCAGGAGTGTCATAGGACAAATGGATTATGCCTGGCATGTGGATCTGGTGATCACACAGTAGAAGGCTGTCCCAAGAGAACTGGGATGATGAATCGAACCCTACCGGCACCTCCAGTAGCCATTGGACAGAGGAACCTAGGGCCAGTGGTTAAGAGGACCCCTCTCCCTCCATAACAATAAATTTTTCGCCCAGCTCCAAGGGGAGGCAGAACAACAACAGGTCGTGGAAGGGGACGAGCCTACAACTTGATAGCGAAAGAGGCCCAAACTTTTGGAGAGGTGGTAACAGGTAAGATCATGGTGCACTCTAAACCTGTTTTAGCCCTCTTTGATTCTGGCGCTTCTCATTGTTACATATTAGATAGTTTCACTGCTTTGCACTCTATACCTGTTGAATATTTAGACCACCAGTGAGAGATTAGTACCAGGAATGGGGTAGTCATCTCTAATAGAATTTGTACAGATTGTCCGGTGGAACTGTGTAACAGGACATTAGCAGTGGATATGCTCGTGCTAGATACTAAAGGGTGCGACGTAATCTTAGGCATGACTTGGCTCAGCAAATACCATGCGGTTATTGATTATCGAAACAAGAAAGTTATTTTTAAAATACCACTTAAGCCTGAGTTCCAATTTGAAGGAGAATATAAGCCTGCCAAGGAAAAAACACAGGTGACTACTGCTGAGATCCAGAAAAAGGGAGTACCGGTTTGGAATGAGTTTTCGGAAGTATTTAAAGAGATCTCAGGACTTCCACCCGACAGAGTAATTGAGTTCTCCATTGATATTATTCTGGGCACAGTCCCAATATCTAAAGCTCCATATAGAATGGCGCCCTCTGAGTTAGAAGTTCCAAAAAGGAGGCTACAGGAATATTCTGACAAGGGATTGATTAGACCGAGTACTTCACCATAGGGAGCTCCAATACTATTAGACAACAAGAAAGATGGTGGTAAGCGGTTGTGTATAGACTATAGAGAATTAAACAAAGTTACCATAAAGAATAAGTATCCCTTACCAAGAATTGACGATCTTTTTGATTAACTTCATAGAGGCCCGAGTATTTTTGAAATTGGATTTACAATTGGGTTATCATCAACTAAAAGTGAAGAAAGAAGATATTCCAAAGACAGCATTCAGAACTCGCTATGGTCATTACGAATTTCTAGTCATGCCCTTCGGAGTGACCAATGCCCCAACAGTCTTTATGAATTTGATGAACCGAGTCTTCTCGCCATATTTGTACCAGTTTATCATGGTGTTCATTGATGATATCTTGATATATTCTAAGAAAAATAGAGAGCACGCAGAACACTTAAGGATAATACTACAGACTCTCTGGCAGGAACAGTTTTATGCTAAGCAGAGCAAGTGTGAGTTCTTGTTAGACCGTATAGCTTTCTTAGGTAATATAGTTTCAAAAAAAGAAATTTCAGTTGACCCTAGCAAGATCCATGCAGTAAAAGATTGACCAATCTCAAGCACAGTAGTAGAAATTAAAAGCTTTGTTAGATTAGCCGGATATTACAGGAGATTTGTCCAAGACTTCTCCAAAATC
This sequence comes from Agave tequilana, assembly GCA_038442645.1. NCBI lineage: Eukaryota > Viridiplantae > Streptophyta > Magnoliopsida > Asparagales > Asparagaceae > Agave > Agave tequilana. The sequence goes on from JAVJIF010022582.1 coordinate 51,743, forward strand.
GTAGCCCCGTTAACAAAGCTCAACAGAAAAAGGAGAAAGGTATGTATGGAAAGAGGAATGTACTACAACATTCGAACAATTAAAAGAAAGACTGATTTCAGCTCCAATCTTGAAAACTCCCTCAGGAACAGGAGGGATGGTTATATATAGTGATGCATCCGGAAAAGGCCAAGGATGTGTATTAATGTAGCATGTCATGTCATAGCTTATGCATCTAGGCAATTGAAACCACATGAGAGGAATTACCCAAACCATGACTTAGAACTGGCGATGGTAATATTCGCGTTAAAGATATGGAGGCACTATCCTTCTGGGGGACAAAGTATTAATCTATACTGATCATAAGAGTCTTAAGTATATCTTCACACAGAAAGAATTAAACATGAGGCGGCGGCTTGAATTGATGGCCGACTATGACATAGACTTACAGTACCATCCTGGTAAGGACAATACAGTGCCAGATGCATTAAACAGAAGACCAGAGAATAAAGTACTATTACGACTTACTCAACAGAAGGAATTGCTTTGGGAAATCATAAAGTTGGACTTAATGCTAGAACAAGAAACCGATGAGTCAGATCAGTTAATGACCTTCCAGATTCAACCAACCTTGATAAATGAAATTAAGGAAGCTCAAAAGGAAGACTCCAGATTACAGAAATTCAGAGCTCAAGTAGAAGCTGGATTAAGGACAAATATCCGTATTCATTCGAATGGTGTACTTTATTTTAGTAACGAAATCTGTGTACCACAAGGGGAAGTTCGGCAGAAAGTTTTGGCAGAGGCACACAATTCGGCTTATTCCATACACCCAGGGTAACTAAAATGTATCAAGACTTGAAGCAGAATTTTGGTGGAATGCCATGAAGAGAGAGATAGCCCAGTATGTGGTAAAATGCTTGGTTTGTCAGCAAATAAAGGTAGAATATCAGAGAACAGCTGGACTTCTACAACCATTACCGATACCCGAATGGAAGTGGGAACATATCACCATGGATTTTGTTACAGCTCTACCCCGCAGTCCTAAGGGTAACAATGTAGTATGGGTAATCATTGATCGCCTCACAAAAGTAGCTCACTTCCTACCCTTCAGAGTAGGTCAGTCAATAGAAGTTCTTGCATATAAATATATAAAAGAAATAGTTCATCTGCATGAAGTTCCAGTTAGTGTCGTTTCAGATAGAGATACGAGATTCTGATCGCATTTCTGGGAAAGTCTCCAAGAAAATTTAGGAAGTCGTCTGAAATTCAGTACCTCATATCATCCCCCGACAGACGGGCAATCTGAACGAGCTATCTAAATTCTTGAAGACATGTTACGAGCCTGCATGATAGAATTTAAAGGGTCATGAGAAGACTATCTTCATTTGGTAGAATTCTCTTATAATAACAACTATTAGGCCAGTATCAAAATGGCTCCATTTTAAGCATTATATGGCAAAAAATGTAGGTCGTCAATATGTTGGGATGAAGTCGGCGAAAGAAGACTTATGGGACCAGATATTCTAGTTCAGACAACAGATAAAGTCAGAATTATCAGAGATCACCTCCGGACAGCACAGAGCCAACAAAGAGTTGGGCTGACACTAATAGAAGACCGTTGTAATTCAGAACAGGTGATCATATATTTTTAAGGATATCACCAACCAAAGGGGTAATCTTTTTCGGTACTCGCAGAAAACTTAGTCCAAGATACATCGGTCCATTTGAAATTTTAGATCGTGTGGGAGATGTGGCTTACCGATTGGCATTACCACCATCATTAGAAGGGGTACATAATGTATTCCATATATCACAGCTGAGGAAGTATGTCAAGGATGAGAGTCACGTTTTAGATCACTCAGAATTACAACTACAACTAGATTTATCCTACAAAGAACAGTCGATGGCCATTCTAGACAGAAGTGTAAAAACCCTGAAGAATCGGGCAATACCATTAGTACTGGTTTCTTGGAATAGGCATGGCCTAGGAGAAGCTATGTGGGAATGAGAAGATATTATTCATGAGTGTTACCCCTAACTCTTTACATCTTAGTTGGTAAAATTCCTTATTCCTATTCTTTTCTACCTTCACATCCCCATTATCAAAATTTTGAGGACTAAATTTTTGATAAAGATGGATGCATTGTAACACCCTATCTTCAGAATACATACTCAGATATGTATCCTGATCTTTTTAGTGTATTTCCTTATTTTCTATTATTTAAAAAAAATTTCACTCATATAGCAGTACGACATGATTTGACCTCTCTGATAATCAGATTTAATCGAATTCAGTTTCAAACATTATTTTTCAATATATTAGAATTTAAATGATTTTTCAGAATTTTTTGAATTAAATTGTAAATCTTCAAAACCGGTGTCGACCTGTGCTGCTGACGGATTCTCAGATTTTTAATTTACAAACAGAGTTAAAATTCTAGAAACAACTTTCACATTATTTCTTGAAATCATATTTTCTATCTAAATGTATTTTCTGAGATTTTTCAGAATTTATCAAAAATCCGGCCTACCCGGTGTAGACCGGTATCAAAGGTGGATATCAAGATTTTTATTTTAAAAATGGGATTGAATTTCTAAAAATGATTACACCAAATATCTTAAAATAATATTTATTATTTTTGAGAATTTTTTAAAAAAGTTTCGATTTACTTCATTCTTCGGACTTTTCCGGAGTTTTCGGTATTTTCCCTGATACCGAAATTTTATACTGATATTTCTCTTTTCTATTTTCTCTCTCCTCACCAGACGCGAGGCTCACCAAACATGAATTCGATCTTTAATGAGGAGATTCTCTCCATTCTGCATTTAATGTTAATGTTCTTCAAAATCAACCTGATCAAGTCACCATGCCTTTTTGTCTCTTCTGTCAAATGCAATTCTCGCGTTTTCCTTTGGGATGCAGGTTTCATCCCCGTGTCTGGGCAATTGGCAAACGCGGGTCTGGATTTTGAATGAGACGCAAGTCTCATTTATTTTGTGATGGCAAACTTGTAATAACTTTAACTACTCCTTATATATATACAACCCCTTTTTCCTTCCCTCTCTTTCATTTTTTTTCTTCCTCCTTCATTTCCAGCAGCCAATAGCAGCAACCCACAACGTCGTGCCCTCCTTGGCCGCCACCCTTGGCCACCAACTCCTCCCTCTTTCGCTCTCCATCATCCCCTCATCTCCTTCTCCATTTTACCAAGTTCAAGCAACCCACTTCCACCACCATCTTCTCCTTCTTTTTCTTCTCCTTCACCAAGACGCCCATTATCACCATTACTTTCCCGCCATTTTCACTACCACCTATACCACTTCGACCACCAACAACCACACCAAGTTCTTCTCCTCGTCGTGCTCTTTCTAATGAATCTACTCATCGCTCTCCGAAACACCATTTTCAAAACTCCAAAATCTCAAATTTAACTATACTTTCACCCTTGGTTTTTGGGTTTGGGGCTGCCCCCTTGGGCCGTCGCCGGCCACCTCTGGCCGTCGCCGGCCACCTCCGGTCAAGCCTCGGCCGGCCATCCCCCTTTTTCCTTTTTCTTTCTTTCTTTCCTTTCTTTTCCTTCTTTCCTTCCTTCTTTCTTTCCTTCCTTCTTTCTTTTCCTTCCTTTTTCCTTTCATTTTTTCAACCTTGCATCTGTCTCACACCTTCCTGCCTCTTTTTCTCTTGAGTTAAATCGCCAGAGATGCGGAGCTAAACCCCGCGTCCAAGCAATTTCTTAACGCGATCTTCGCGTTATATTATCTAATGCGACCCTCGCGTTTTTGTATCAACGTGACTCGGAGCTCACGCACGTGTCCGCGTTCTTTCTTGTGCTATGAATTAAACGCGGGTCTCGAACCCCGCGTTTATCTCATCTGCATAACGCGACTCCCGCATTTGCAACCCCGCGTCTTTGTTCTCTTTCTTTCTGGTTCATTCTCTCTCATCTTCTTTTAATATAATATTTGTTATATTGAACGTGTGGTCGCATTCGTTACCTGAATTCTGATCTCCGAGATTTCTCGGTGTTTTCCAAAGATTTAGGCGAGTGTTCTCGCTTTCTTTTTAGATTTTCCTGCTTCGTCGGGTTGACTTGTATTGCATTATTTTCCTGACATGCTTGCATGAACCATGTTTGTTGGCCCAAAGGCCCATCGCTCTAGTTTTGATGATGATTAACTCATGTAGTTATAGTACTAAGACTCTTGTGTTTATTTAGTCTCAGATATTTGATCAAGATCTTAGTAGGTGTTTAGCTTCAATAAAGGATTCATAGTCAAGTTTTAAAGCTAGCATGTGTTGATTCAAGAGCTCGCGCATCAAGATCGCATTAAGTACTCAAGAGGAGTCTAGCTCATTGGATCAAAGTTTTAGACCAAGTTAAGAAGGAGAAGAAGATTTTCAAGAGAAGATTTTCAAGACGACTTGTATCGGGTTTTGAAGTGTCAAGATTTTATTTTTAGATAAAATGTAAATGATAGATTAGTTGGTGGATTGCTTAATTTCATATACACACACAAAATTTATATGTGTTTTAGAAAATACCGTTTTGGTTTTTAAGCTTCAAAATATACATGTGCTTTATCAAAACCTATTTTAGAGTTTATTGTCAAAAACATAGATATTTCATCTTATATGTGTAGTGGATCATATCTATACACACTAATCTTCAAAGTGTTTAAAATATCTTGTTTTGTATTTGGAGAAGTTTTGAAAAAATCGATTTTGAAAAATACAAATTTTTGTTTAAAGCTAAAATTCTATATTACAAAAATAGTTTAAAAAGGTTATAATATGTGTTGATTTTTGGTTACACATATTTGTACTTCAAAATATTTCAAAGAACTTATTTTTGTAGATTTTTAGTGATTTTATGGGATTTTATTGAAGGTAAAAAGACCAAGTTATAATCCCTATACATGGCTGACCAGGTCTTCTAGCGGTCGACCGGGCCGGTCGACCGAGCCAGAAGTCGGTCAATCGGGCAGTCAACCGATGTGTACAAACGTTCACAGCCAGGGCGGTCGACCGTCCAGAGAGCTTTGCTCTCTAGATCTCCCCGGTCGAGCTGGCGGTCGATCGATAAGTCAATGCCCTGTAACGGTTGATCATCCGGTCACCGCTTTTCCTAACGGTCGAAAATCCGATCGTTGGCGGTCGACCGGCCAGTCGACCTACAGCAGGATTTCCTGCTGAGTTGGACCCCAACGGTTAGTTTTTGGAGGCCTATATAATGGGACTGTTTTGGGCTATTTTAGATAAGATTTGAAGTGGGTTTTCAAGCTAGTTTTTTCCTACCTCTCTAAGAGGTTTTCTCCACTTATTTCAGAGCAAATACTTTCATATCAAAAGGAGAGTTTTCAAGAGTGTTTTGCAAAGAGATTTCTTGAGTTTTTCACCACAAAATCTATTCTAGTTTTCTCACACATACTTGAGCTTTCCATTGCTACATCTATCCTATAGGGATCTTTGTTGTGAGAGAGTTTTAGGTGATCAAAGTGTTGTGATCACTAAAGTGTTCATCTTGTAATTGAGGAGGCGAACTTGCGGGTTCGTATTGTTTAAATTCTTATGGGAGCTCGGTGTAGAAGTGCGGCCTCGGCAAGCTAGTGTACTTGCGTATATTGTTCTTGCGAGAACAAGAGAGCGACTAGTGAGTCCAAGGAGTTCTAGAATGAACTCGTTGAAGGTGTTGCGACACCGAGTGATCCGGTGGGATCATTTTTTAGTGAAAATCCTTCATAATGTTGAAGGCGGGGACGTAGAGCAAGGGTGCTCGAACCTCGAAACAAATCTCCCGTGTTTGCGATTGCTCTCTCTATTTCTCACTTGTGTTTATATCTTGCATGCTTACATTGCTTTTATCTTTATATGCTTGATATATCTTGTGCTTTATTGATACATGCTTGGGATTATTTGCTCGCACTTATATTCAACCAAGAGAGCCATAGCGGCACCTTAACTCTTATCTAGAGGAATCTTGAGGAGATAGTCTAGAGCCCTTCACCGAAAATTTAGCTACACTCTTGTGTTATACTTGGTGTGTTTAGCTTAATAGTTTTTATTTGCATAAATAGTTTTTAATTCGCATTATTCATCATTAGATTAGCTAGTCAGCTATTTATCCCTCCTCTAGGAGACCTACAATTGGTATCAGAGCTTGGTGCTCTTGATTTGGGTCTAACAACCTTGAGTTAAAGATCCTTATTTTTAGCTAATCACAATATTTGTTTACACACACATGAATTTCATGACACCTCCCATGTTTGATATTCTTAACATCCAAATTTGGAAGGTTAAGATGTCAATGCACCTCAAAGCCCTAGGTGATGTTTATTTTGCCACTATCAAAGATTCATATTATTTAAATGGCAAAATCTTGACGCTAATGCAAAAGCCCTTGAGGCTTTAAGATCTACCCCAAATGATTAATATTTATCTAGGGTTGCTAATTTTGATTCGGCTTTTGTAGTATGGAACACTATAGTCTCCCTTGGTGAACAAAAGCAATACTATACGGGGAGCGACTCGGATAATGGAAGTGATGCTTCCCACATATGCTACATGGTCCAAGGGGATAACTGATCGTACATATATTTTGTATTCTTTTCATTACAATCCTACATTTATCGTGTAATAAATCTGCTAATTTTCTTGTCTTAAATATCTATTTTGCAGAAGATAATAATGAAGAGAAAGAGGATTAAACCAAATAAATACCAGTTAAAATCAGATTTAACTGGATCTATTTGGTTAGCTGAGGATGATCCCAGATCTAGTTAGAACAAATCAAGGATTGGGGCAAATGTTCAGCTGAAGATCAGAGCAAATCAGAAAGATAACACCAAATGAAAATCGGTAAAATTCAGATTTCTATAAATCTATTTTGGTTAGCTAAAGATCAACCAAAGATAATATCAAATACAGAGAGATAAATGGATAGAGAGAAGATCAACGGATGAGATGAAGCAAGTTTGACTCAGATTCTGACTGGATACATTTTAGTATTTGAATCATAACGTTCGCTACTGAATCTCAAATCTGATGATTCAAGATGATCCAGAAAGCAGACGTATAGGGCTAAAACTCTTATGTTGATCACGATTTCTAATTCTATCATTTGATAAGTGATATTCAGCAATCAACACGCCAACAAACTGCAGATCAGAACTGAATATCCACATCAAATCAAGTTTGGAGATAAGGGGAGGATTCAAATTCAGAAATAACCAGCTTTCCCTATCTTCATACTCTTCTAACCTCTGCATTTCTTCTATAAATACCTGCAATCTTAAAGACAAAGGAACGACCATGCAGAGATAGGATTTAGTCCAGTTTTTCATTCTTTGTAGTGTAGGTTTTTGTTTTCTTTTGATGTAATTTTTATTTCTTTTTAAGTATAGTTTAGACTAAGATTCATGTAAGTAAGAGAGAGAGGCTTATGTTGAGAGTGACGCTGATGTACCTCCTCCTTTCTTCCATCATTTTTGCAAGCAATAAAAGGTAACTTTTTTTTTATGTTTGTCTTTACTTTTGTTTCCTTCTTCTTCTTTCTACTTTTCCTCTTTTGCTTATGATGAGCATTCAAGTGAATCTAGAAGCATCAGTATAACAATGTTTGTGTGAGTGCCAACGATATTTCATGATGATGTTCTCCTCCTCAAGACTCCGTATCACTTCATTCTTGTTCGTCTTGATGATGTAATGTGAATGGGGACTGAGCTCGATCTTATGGCTTATGCATTGAACGGCTCCGAAGTAAGGTAGAACATGCAAGGGTTCCAGGTAAGTCATCAACCAAAGGAGGTAAGTATTTCTTTAATCTTTTCTTTCTTTTCTTTTATTTCTTTAGTTTAGATCACCAACACCAACAACACCCAACTCTTTCATCACTCTTTTTCAGTTTCATTTGTACATATCATTTCTATTTTCTCCACCTTCTCATTCTACCACTTTCTCCCTAACTCACTTGAACCTCATTTTTCTCTTTTCCTTTATAAGAACTAAAAGAAGAACTTTAACCATCCTTTGTAGCATAAATGAGATCTTATTAAAAAGTTTCCATCGCTAGTCCCTCCTTGTGGATCACGGCCCGCATAGCCACTTGCTATTGTGGTAGAATTGAGTAACTTGCACTTTTCATTCTTAGTTCTGAAATTCTGTATTTGTGCGAGGTTCAAACTCAATCAAATTTTGGCGCCGTTGCCGGGGAGGGACGGTAAGTAATTCTCTTTAAAGTTTACATTTTTGGTTAACTTTCTTCTTTATTTTTTTGTACAGATTTAACAATAAGGAATTCTTGCTGCAGTGGACACATAAGTGGCCTTAGACTCTGCTCAAGAAAGCAGAGCCAAGAAGTCCTCAGATTTGCTACAGTCCTGTGGCAAACTGAGTGAACTACTAACCTGTATTTTCTGCAGGTTGGCTGAATTGCGTAATTTAAATATCTGTAGCATTTATTTTCTTGTTTGACTCACTTTATATATATTTCTAATACAACAGTAAAAAGTTGATTGTAAATGCTAAAAAATGATTTAGACTTTGCATTTTGGCATGTGTCTATTTCATTACATTTTCTATTTACTGTTGAAGAGTGCTGGAGCCAAGGTATGTATGCATAGAATTTAGTATAAGGTTCATTCTTGTATGAAATATTGCTTGAGTGTTACTTTTTTCTATATACTTGTACACTACACTAAATTGATTTAAGGGCTTGTCCTATAAACAAGATAAGGTGGGGAAGTCATTACCCTCCCTTAGCCCACAAACAATCTCTTCACTCACTAACCCAAGCCTAACTAAAACTGAGTAGACGTTGGCCCTAAGGACATCTCAGACTCAAATAGGAGACTGACCTAAGGTGGAAGGTGTTAGAATTTGACTCCTGTCAAATCAGTGTCTAAGGAAAGGGATTAAGGGGCGAAACCTCGAAGGCTGGTGGTTTGGCTTAATTAGGCCCGTCGCTTTTGCGCGGATACCTCCCATCAATCTTACCCTGACCTGGCTGATTAGCTTGTGGTCAAAATCTGCATTATACCTCCCGTGGGCAGTCTAACCAGTTAGGAGTCGTCTAGGTCTAAGGTTACCCTAACTTAGGTTAGATTTTTTTCTTTTTATTTGTTTGCTTATTTTTTCTTTGTTTGTGTTTTATTGTGTGATATGGCTTATAACAACAATTTTTCCAATCTTAATAGTAATCTATATTACACACCAACCTCTTTTTCGGATATTACCAACCCGGCATATCATAACTTTAACCAACATAGTGTGCCAGATTGGTCTTATCCGAATCAATATAACCCATGCCCCCAATCTTATGACCATAATTTTCAGAATAATTTCAACTCTTCACAGAGTCAATGGGGATTCACCTCCCCTGAGTCCAATTTTCAACTAACTTATCCTCCTTATCCACCTTGTCCACAATATTTTCAAGATTCATACTCAGTTCCACCAGTCCAAAAAAGAAAACCATCAATTTGGAAATGAGTATGCGTGAGTCCAAACAACAATCACAAAATCTGATTGACTCACAATTTCACCACAAATTCTAAAACAACACTTTATCTTTTCAAGACCAATTGCAATAAAACAATGAACCAATCAATTATGAAAAGATGCTTGAAGCCATGACTCAGGCTCAAAATGCTCGTAATCATGACATAGATATGATGGTCCAAACTCTACGTTCTCACCGTTTGGCCAGTTCTGATGTCGCTAACCATTCTGTTAGAGCCGAAGAGTCATGTTGTTTTGAAAAATAAGATTTCACCACAATCATTTGAACTTGCCCAAACTTCAAATTTGAAAGTGACACTAACAGTTTGGCAAGTTATCCCTTTCCTGAAATTGAACTTGAGAATGAATATGATCATGAATCTCAACTTAGTGATTCAATTCTACTTCCTGATTCAATTATGACTTTGGTGTCTTCACCTAATTTCAATCTTTTTCCCGAGTCAACATTGGATCCTGTGCCAATTCATAATGAAATTGAATCGCCCATCTTTGATGATCATCATATTGAACTTGACCAATTTCATACTTTTGAAAGTGCCATTGACAAATGGCAAGTTCTCATTTTTATGAAATTGACCTCAATGAGAAATATGACCTAGATTCTCAATTTTGTGATCCAGTTCAAATTCCCGATTCAATTTTGACTCCTGTTTTGTTACCCAAGTTGAGTAATATTTTAGAGTCAGTTTTGATTCCACATCTGTCATTCTTGAACTTGAATCACCAATATTAAGTCACATTCCATTGTGGGAAAATGAATGTGGACTTGAGTTTCAACTTCTTGATTTGGACCCACTTCCTAAACCAATCTCGACTCCTAAACCTTTACTTGACTTAAGTCACTTTCCTGAATCGGTATTAGTTCTCGTACTTCCTAAGTCCAAGTCAATCATTCTATCTTTTCACACTCCATTTTGGGACAAGGCGGCTGACAAAATTGACTCCGAAATTGATTATGGAATTTGGAAATTAGATGGGGTTAAATTTTAATAAAAAACCGTTCATATATACATAATTTTAGTGGGTTATATAAGAGAGATTTCGTGTGGGTTCCTCCGAACTCCACAAAAAGTCGATTGGGCTGCATTTCGTGGACCAATCAGACCACCACCGGAACCACCACCTTAAGGTAGTTTTTCCTTCCCTTTCTTCTTTTTCATGCATTCATGCATTAATTCATACATTGAGGACAATGCATGAGATAGGTATGGGAGGGTTCTAACATAACTTAGATTTTTCTTTTTATTAAAAAAATAAATTTTTTTAACATTTTCTTTACTTTAAAAAAACTTTTTGAAAATAGAAAATATATTTTTACATATTTATGTAAGAAATTAAGTCAATTTTAAGGAATAGGAAAATCAAAATTAGGATTTCTTATACTTGGTCAAAATAAGATTATTTGTTTGATTTTTCGGAGTAGGAAGATAATTTGTCAAAGTAATTTAGTCTTGATCTTTACCTTGATGAAATATGCACACTTCATACACTTACACACTTAGGGTTCAAAAACAAAGATTCTTATTCCTTAAAAAAATAAATAAATAAATAAAAGAAAAAAATATAAAAGATAAACAAATCTAATTATTGATTAGCTAGGTGCTTTGGCCTAAGCAAGCCTTAGTATTTATGCGAAAGATGATTAGATGAGTTTGAGAAAAAATATATATATATAAAAATCCTCTGATTAAGCTTTGTATTTTTGCCTAATAAAGCATAAGTATTCACGCCTAAAAGTGGTTCATATAATAAAATCCTTAGTTTGTGGCCTTGTTTGCTCGAGTTCTTAAGTCCTTAGGGTATTTTCTCACCTGGTGCCCTAAGACCGTTGGTTTGCGAGTCATCGATTAAAGGCTTGTTACATGGGCAGATTAGAAAGCCTAATAGAACTAAGGAATAATACCACCAAATATATATTATATATATATATATATATATAATATATATATAAATAAGGAATAAGAGTTAGAGTTAAAGAATCCATAGTCAAAATTTTCACGGTCACAAGGTGCATATGACTTAGGGTAAAGTAATAGACTAGATGAGAAGACAATTTGACTCCTTACTTTGATTGATAACAAATTTTTGAATAGAGACTAAGTTTAGGAATGAAAAATTCAGTTTTTCTATAACTTATAGATTACTTAAAACTTACAATAATATTTCAAATATTTTCTTTCAAAATGTGTTTTCAAAATACTAACATTTTTTCTTTCTTTATGGATTTTGTGGGTGCAATCCACTGAAAACCCTCACGAGACAAAACTCGTCCTCTAGGGTAAACCTAGAGGTTTAACGGCTTGTTGCACATACTAAGTGCAATCGCGTAACCTGCGAAAGTAGTCTAATAATCTTTGGTTTAGTTTTGTTGATTTGCTCGAGGACGAGCAAAAGAAAGGTGTGGGGGTGTGATCATACATATATTTTGTATTCTTTTCATTACACTCCTACATTTATCGTGTAATAAATCTGCTAATTTTCTTGTCTTAAATATCTATTTTGCAGAAGATAATAATGAAGAGAAAGAGGATTAAACCAAATAAATACCTGTTAAAATCAAATTTAACTAGATCTATTTGGTTAGCTGAGGATGATCCCAGATCTAGTTAGAACAAATCAAGGATTGGGGCAAATGTTCAGCTGAAGATCAGAGCAAATCAGAAAGATAACATCAAATTAAAATCATTAAAATTCAGATTTCTATAAATCCATTTTGGTTAGCTAAAGATCAACCGAGGATAATATCAAATACATAGAGATAAATGGATAGAGAGAAGATCAACGGATGAGATGAAGCAAGTTTGACTCAGATTCTGACTGGATACATTTTAGTATTTGAATCATAACTTTCGCTACCGAATCTCAAATTTGATGATTCAAGATGATCCAGAAAGCAGACTTATAGGTTTACAACTCGTATGTTGATTACTATTTCTAATTCTATTATTTGATAAGTGATATTCAGCAATCAACACGCCAACAAACTGCAGATCAGAACTGAATATCCACATCAAATCAAGTTTGGAGATAAGGGGAGGATTCAAATTCAGAAATAGCCAGCTTTCCCTATCTTCATACTCCTCTAACCTCTGAATTTCTTCTATAAGTACCTGCAATCTTAAAGGCAAAGGAACGACCATGCAGAGATAGAATTTAGTCCAGTTTTTCATTCTTTGTAGTGCAGGTTTTTGTTTTCTTTTGATGTAATTTTTATTTCTTTGTAAGTATAGTTTTGACTAAGATTCATGTAAGTAAGAGAGAGGCTTATGTTGAGAATGACACCGATGTACCTCCTCCTTTCTTCCATCGTTTCTGCAAGCAATAAAAGGTAACTTTTTTTTATGATTGTCTTTACTTTTGTTTCCTTCTTCTTCTTTCTACTTTTTCTCTTTTGGTTATGATAAGCATTCAAGTGAATCTAGAAGCATCAGTATAACAATGTTTGTGTGAGTGCCAACGATATTTCATGATGATGTTCTCCTTCTCAAGACTCCGTATCATTTCATTCTTATTCGTCTTGATGATGTAATGCGAATGGGGACTGAGCTTGATCTTATGGCTTTTGCGTTGAACGCCTCCGAAGCAAGGTAGAACATGCAAGGGTTCCAGATAAGTCATCAACCAAAGGAGGTAAGTATTTCTTTAATCTTTTCTTTCTTTTCTTTATTCTTTAGTTTAGATCACCAACACCAACAACACCCAACTCTTTCATCACTCTTTTTCAGTTTCATTTATGCATATCACTTCTATTTTCTCCACCTTCTCATTCTACCACTTTCTCCCTAACTCACTTTAACCTCATTTTTCTCTTTTCCTTTATAAGAACTAAAAAAAGAACTTTAACCATCCTTTGTAGCCTAAAAGAGATCTTACTAAAACCTTCCATCGCTAGTCCCTCCTTGTGGATCACGACCGCATAGCCACTTGCTATTGCGGTAGAATTGAGTAACTTGCACTTTTCATTCTTAGTTCTGAAATTCTATATTTTGTGCGCAGGTTCAAACTCAATCAATAACCCCTTTGAGGTAAACTCTGAATCCGAGCTAGAAGAAGATAATTACATGTCTTATGATGAGCTTGCATCTTTTTGTCAAAACTTCTTGAAAAGTATGATTCATTAAAAATTGATAACAATAAATTGAAAAAGGAAAACACTTATTTGTTAAAAGAAAATGACTCTTTTAAAAATAAATTTGCATGTGTTTCAAAAGAAAATGAAGCTTTAAAAAAGGAGAATATTTCCTTGTCTTCTAAATTAAATGATATTTGTGAAGGAAATAATTCTTTGAAAAATAAAATTATTTTGGTGGAAAAAGAAAAAGAAATTGCTTTGAAAGAAAACAACTCTTTGATAAGAAAATTGTTTAAAAAGAAAAAGAAAATATTTCTAAAAAGAAAAAAATTGTTGATTCTCATTCTTGACATGCTCTTCATGCTACTATCAATAAAAATGGGATTCAAGCCTTGAAAAATACAATAAATTATTTGAGCTCAACTTTGAGCAATTGTGCATTTAACCATTCTAAATGGAAACCTTGATTCAAAAGAAACAAGCTCCATATGTTCATGCACATAACTCACGGCATACATATGCACACTATGCATATCATGATCACACTCATTCTCATATGTATGCTAGAGTGTACAAATGTACACATTGTGGCCGCAAAGGTCATTTAGCAATGTTTTATTTTGATAAGGTAAATTCTACAAATTTTGCTAATCAAAATGTTTGGGTTCCTTATGATGCTAACTGCCGTTGACCCAAAAGAAAATGGGTACCAAAATTTTTACCTCTGTGTTTGATGTAGGTGTGGGCTCTCACATGACGTGAGAGGTGTGGTGCCTTGGTGGTGGATGCATATGAAGCTAGATGGACATACCCTATTGATGCATCGCTATCAAGGAAGTTTGGTGGGAGGACCACCATGTTTTGGAGACTTAGAGAATAGTGCATTTGGTTTGATAACTATCTCTAAACTCCCATTTAGTTTACATGCCTTTATATAAATATTTTTAGCATGTTTTAGTTTTGTGCTTCATGTGGTGAATACTTGTTTAGATGAACTTTTCATCAAAGCTTGTGTATATACTTGTACAAGTAGTGAGCAACAATTGATTCTTATATGTTTGTACTTCATTGCTCATTTGTACTCATTGCATGTACATGTATAACCTAGTTTTGATGATTCTTTCACTTATACATATTTTTCCTATTCTTGAATATGTTTTGCTTCATGTATATGTTATTCTTGTTTAAAACTAATAAATATACATGCATACCCTTGAGTCACTTACCTTCATGCAAATTACATTATGGACTCATGTGTGTGGGATATGTATGTATATTGTTAGTTTTGATAGAACATACATATACCTTAAAGTTCGATCTTAATGAAAAATACATTTTTATGATTTTCATGTTTTTCATAAAGAAATTCATGTTTGTTTTGAGCTTTATTGATTATTTTCATGAATATACTATTCACATGATACTTGTACACTCATATTTAATTGTTTACTCATGACTTTATTTTCATGAGCTTTTATGAGCTTTATAGATTTCGAGTGTCAACTCTTGTATATTTGGCATGTTTTCATGTTTGAAGGATCTTTAACTAGTGTTTCAAAAATTACCTTAAACTAGTTATTTATTCTTCATTTGCTAGTGTTTTCAATCAACAATTATTTTCAAATTATAATTTTGAAAACTGCTACCCTTAAAGGGCAGTTGGTTGGGCTACCATGCTTGTATGCTCTAATTGAAAACCTTTTAAACATGTGCATGAATAGGGTGGATAGTTATGAGTTATACACACGTTCTTCATAAAATTCTATTTTTTGTATACTCATATTATCTCTATATATGTATGATTCAAACTATCAAATAATATCAATTTTAATTTGTATTTTCTTTTTTCATACATATATATGTTTTCATTGTGCTTGATTTATAATATCCTTACATGGTTAAAGCATAATTATGTTTATGCTAAGTTGACTTAAATTTAAATGTAAATTGGCATTTTTTATAAGCTTATGCATTGTTTTCAATTGGTTTTCTATTGATATCAAAATATACTTCATATTTACCATTTAATTGGTATCAAAAATTTACAAGATATTTCCAGTGGTATCAATAACCTACAAGTGATATCTTAAAATTGTGTTTATTTACAAGTAATATCTTAAAATTTTATTTATTTACAAGTGGTATCTCAAAATTTATTCTATTGACTTAAGAGATTTCAAAATTTGTTTAAAGTGATTTCAAAGTTTGTTGATATATATTGCCTATATGCAAGGGGAGCTTAACATCTCTTCTATATATAGATTCATATTGAGTGTATCTTATATTGAGGAGCTTGACATCTCTTCTTTATGCGGTACATGTGTGTAGGGGGAGCTTAACATCTCCGCTTATGCATTGTATATTATGCTTATGTGGGTTAGGGTCTTGTCATCCCTTCTTCATGTAATGCATGTATACAGGGGGAGCTAACTTCACGTCTCTCTTCTTCATGAATGTATATCGCATATATATCTTTATTGATTGATTTGTTTTCACCCCTTTGTTGATGATTAACAAAAAGAGGAGAAGAATTTTCAGAATTTATATATGCATATTTATTTTCCTTGTTTACACATATATGTTTTGTTTATGCAAAAAGGGTAGAAGAATTTGGTGAGTTTATTCATGTTTATCTTCTTGTTTATGCATATATGTTTTTGTTTAAGTTTTTTGCACTTTATTGAATATCTTTATGTTTATTGCTATGCATGAGTTAAGGGGAGCTTCTATGAAGCTTAACTTTAATCCATGCATATATAACTCCATGAGTTTTGTCATCATCAAAAAGGGGGAGATTGTTGGCCCAAAGACCCATCGCTCTAATTTTGATGATGATTAACTCATGTAGTTATAGTACTAATGATCTTGTGTTTATTTAGTCTCAGATATTTGATCAAGATCTTAGTAGGTGTTTAGCTTCAACAAAAGATTTGAAGTCATGTTTTGAAGCTAACACGTGTTGATTCAAGAGCTCGCGCATCAGATCGCATCAAGTACTCAAGAGGAGTCTAGCTCATTGGATCAAAGTTTTGGACCAAGTCAGAAGGAAAAAAAGATTTTCAAGAGAAAATTTTCAAGAAGACTTGTGTCGGGTTTTGTAAGTGTCAAGATTTTTTTTTTTTAGATAAAATATAAAGGATAGATTAGTTGGTGGATTGCTCAAGTTCATAAACACACACAAAATTTATTTGTTTTTTAGATATACCATTTTGGTTTTTAAGCTTCAAAATATACATGTGTTTTATCAAAACCTATTAGAGCTTATTGTCAAAAACATAGATATTTCATCTTATATGTGTAGTGGATCATATCTATACACATTAAGCTTCAAAAGTATTTAAAATATCTTATTTTTTCATTTGGAGAAGTTTTGAAAAAATCGATTTTGAAAAATACAGATTTTTGTTTAAGGCTAAAATTTTATATTACAAAATGGTTCAAAAAATTTGTAATATGTGTGATTTTTGGTCACACATATTTGTACTTAAAAGTATTTCAAAGAACTTTTTTTTGTAGATTTTTAGTGATTTTGGGATTTTATTGAAGGTAAAAAGACCAAGTTTTAATCCATATACATGGCTGACCAGGTCTTCTTGCGGTCGACCGGGCCGGTCGACGGAGCCAGAAGTCGTCGATCGGGCGGTCGACCGATGTGCACAAACGTACACAGCCAGGGCCGGTCGACCACACGGTCGACCGTCCAGAAAGCTTTGCTCTCTGGATCTGTCCGGTCGACTGATAGGTCAATGCCCTGTAACGGTCGACCGTTCCGATCGACCGCTTTTCCCAACGGTCGAAAATCTGACAGGATTTCCTGCTGAGTTAGATCCTAACGGCTAGTTTTTGGAGGCCTATACAATGGGCCTATTTTGGTTGCTTTAGATAAGATTGAAGTGGGTTTTCAAGCTAGTTTTTTCTATCTCTCTAAGCGGTTTCTCCACTTGTTTTAGAGCAAATCTTTCATATCAAAAGGAGAGTTTTCAAGAGTATTTTGCAAAAGAGATTTCTTGAGTTTTCACCGCAAATCTATCCTGATTTTCTCACACATACTTGAGCTTTCCATTGCTATATCTATCCTATAGGGATCTTTGTTGTGAGAGAGTTTTAAGTGATCAAAGTGTTGTGATCACCAAAGTGTTCATCTTGTATTTGAGGAGGCGAACT